>VUQG01000402.1:34543-49464 GCA_015106755.1 Etia nguti
AAAAGGAGGAATTAAAAAAAAAAAAAAAAAAAAAAAAAAAAAAAACTCCTTTTAAAGAAATATAAAGCTTGTCACATAAAGGAAGCCGGTTGCCAGGAACTTGTTTATTTTCTAAAGAGTGACAGCAGAAAAAAAAGACAAGAACAGAGGCCCTGCAGCCAGTCAGTGAACCTCAGGATAGCTTCACAAGAGGGTGCTGGTTGTTTTTCTCTCTTTCAGTCAGATTTTTGTAGGAAAGACTGTGATAAATGTACCTTCTGTCCATAGAGAGATGAGGGAGAAGCACATAGACAGGACTTCAGAGGAAGACTTCAGTCTGAAAGGATCATAAGATTGTAGTAGAGTGAGTTCAGACAGTGACATATGAGGGTATAGAGGGAGAAATGATTCTGTATTGATTCAGCCTCACACACAAACAGAATAAGCCCAACAAAGTTTCACCAAATGTATCAGCAACAAACTGAAACCTTGCTCTGTTTAAATCTTATAGTCATTCTCTCATGAAACATCAGCTTAATGGTGAGCTCACATCAGCTTGAAAACAGCCAAAGAACACACATATTAGTTCTTACATGTGGTTCTAAATTCACCGGCCACATTATGAATTTCACCTGTTCAACTGCTCTTTAATGTAAACATGTAACCTGGTGACCACATGGCTGCAAGTCAGTGCATTGCAGGATATAGATATGGTCAAGATGACCTGCTGAAGCTCAAACCAAACATCAGAATGAAGAAGAACAGTGATTTTTAAATTACTTTGAACATTGTATGATTGTTGGTGCCAAAGAGGCTCATTTGAGTATTTCAGAAAGTATTTCCCCACACTATCTCTAAGGTTTATAAAGAATGATCTGACAAAGAAAAAATATCCAGTTCTCTAGGTGAAAATATTCTTGTTAATGGCAGAGGTCAGAAAGGAATGGCCAGACTGTAGCTAACAATGTACGCAGAAGAACATCTGTGAATGCACATCTCATCGAACCTTGAAGCAGATGGGCTACAGTGGCAGGAGACCACACTGACTACAACTCCTATCAGCATTGTTTAGATGGCACATTCTGAGTAATGTTGTCCATCAGAGGCCATCAGAAGTGTACCCATCTTTTGATGCCCACTTCCAGCATGATAAAGTGCCATCCCAGAAAGCTAAAATGATCTCAAACTTGTTTCTTCACAATGTCAGTGAGTTTAATCCACTCAGATGGCCTCCACGTCACTAGATCTTAATCCTTGAGTTGTGAGGGAACAGGAGACTCCTATCACGGATACACAGTCCAGAATATATGTCACAAAAATTAAGGCAGTTCTGAAGGCAAAGGGAGGTCCAGCCTGTTACTAGCAATGTTTACCAACAAAGTGTCTGGTGGGTATAACCTTTAATACACATTTCCACTGAAATCACACTGGTTTGCGTGACAAGTGATCATTTTATTACTGATGACTCAACCTCACCTTTGCCTTCCTGCTGCTCCGTGAATACTGTTAATCACAACTTGCCATTACACTGTCTCCCGAACCATCCAAGAGGCACTTTGCGAAATCAATTTGTCTGAAATTCACTGGGAAGACTGCAGTGAGTCAAGTGCTCCTCAAGTGCAAATATAAAAAGCTTATGTCACAGTTCAAGTGGGCAATGACCAATTTGCCTCGCATAACTGCAGCCTTTCTCCAACACACAGCTTCACTTTGTTGTTGTTTTAAGGTTGGTGGCTGAGATGTATTTTAACAAGAGAAAACAAGACCCTTGATAAATGAAACATTGATGTCATACTGCAGGCATGCATGTTCTTTGATGTGTGTTTTGTGCCATGCAATGTGGAGAACATGTACAAGCAGGTCTCATGGTGTTAGGGTAGTAGGATCTCAGCTTGTGTTTTATCTTAAATGTATTTATTTAATTAAAAAAATATATTCTGAGTATTTAATACTTGAGTAAGTATACTCAAATGCATGTATGTATCTGTGCTGGGTGAGTGTGCTGCTGCAGTTCAGTCAACTTCAGTTTGGTTAAAATCTTTTTTGTTTTTTAGGGTGTTTTTTTTTTTTTAGACAAAATAAAACAATGAAACAATAAAGGACACTGAAGCTTTTGAAAACCCAAAACAAGCTCTTTCAATAAATACATATAAAAATAACTTTATTTTTCCCTAATGATATATCAACAGACAATAACATTACAAAGGAAAAAAAAACCAAGTTGGTCTTGGCTTGATGCATGCTCAATCATCCAGGTAAGTAAATCCCTAAAGGTTGATTCTGTTCATCTGCACGTAGAGTTTTCAATGGGAGAAACATTTCTTCACTCATCCAATGTACCTTATAAACAGTACATTGTATTAATATTTGCATATTAATGATCAAGGAACTGACCTCACAGCCCATTGTTCATTCAGTGGGCTGGTTTCAGTTATTGTGCAATGTACTGTTTATAAGGTTGGGGAAACATTTGATGAAACATTTCTTCCATTGAAAACGTTACATGCAGATGAACAGAATCAAGTTGGTCTTGATCTGCTGAACACCAGAACACCTTTAATTCTCCTGATGTACCCCAGTGTTAACTTTTCAGATCTCTGGGACTCTACAGGAAGGATTAAATACCAATCTTCCCAAAGATATTCCCTCAAATATTTTGATGATGGTGAATGTTCTGTTATGTGTCCACAACCTCCCATAAGTGTTTGACTGAAGATTGAGATCTGATGACTAAAGGCCACAGCAAATGATTTTCACACTCAAACCTTCTGCCCTGTGAATTGGGGTAATTTCATTCTAGAAAGAACACTCCCATTGATGTGCATAGTACAATCAAGTTGATCACTTAGAATGACCTTTCCTCTAAAGAGACAAGGGTCCCTAACTAACTATACCTCTAAAATACCCATGCATAGCATAATAGAGCTGCCTGGTGACCTCAAGGTAGAGGAGACAGGTGTTTTTCCCCATGTGAAACTTTACATAGCTATTATTTTGGCTCATTTGCATGAGCTTGCATATGAAAAAGAAACTCATCTGTAATCCAAGTTATGAAGACACTTGGTTGGTTTATTTAATTTCATAATTCCTTGTTTATTCATTTACAGAATGTAACTTCATTATACAGTGATAGATACTGTATATTATAGTAAAGCAGTATGGAAGTAGGGCACACCTGAAGAGACCCACAAGGAAATATGCTGACAGTGCAAAACCATGGCCATGTCCTGTAACACCAAATATAAACAGCCAGTTAATGATAAACTTGCATTAATACAATTTCTAAAGTGGACATGCTCTGCCTGAAACAGCTTGGTAACGACCAACAGCTGTATCTGTTTCTGCCAGCGTCTAACACTCCCGGCTCAGACAACATTTCCTATCCTGTCATTAGAGAAGATTGGGTCTCTGTTGACCTTTTACTGTAATTATGTTCTGTCAGGCCGGCATGTCTGCTGCTCTCAGTCTAATTCATATTTTGCTCAGACTCCCTGCAAAATGGCAAAGAAATAAGGCAGTTATAAAACTAAGCTTACAAAAAGTAATATCAATCTATCTATCATCTATCTATCCATCCATCCATCTTTGCTCTTTCGTGTGGCACTCTACTTTTCCAGGGCAGTAGAAGCTTCCAGCTGAGCACCGACCTATTTAACTCCAAAATGAGACGCTGTTTGGAAGGATCTGTTTTTTAAGTATAGCACTGACGCCGTGGTTTGATCTATGAGGGCTTTCAGGGTTTACTGGCCTGATAGCCTGGTAGAGGAGAGGCTGAGGAAAGAGCAAACAGGTCAGCACAGAGGGTTTTGGAGGAAAATGACCTCAGTACGGGTCCTATTTTTCTAATGGTAACTGAAGATTGATGCTAAAAAAAGAAAGAAAAAAATGTGCATTTCTTCTTTGAAAGACCAAAATAAATTATGAATAATTTCAAAGCACTTAAGTAAAATAAATTCCTATGGGGATATATGGGGTGCTATATTTTTGTCATATATAGAAGTATTCTGGGAGTGAACTACTTACTACACTGGCCTTTGGATTTCTAATCAAATTAGGGAGTTGGCAAACCCCCCCCCCAAAAAAAAACCACAATGTTGGCTCGAATATATGATCAATAAAGATTCATTAATATTCTATGTACAGTGATCTGGGTTGTTTGTGCTGAAATCCTTGGCTATATGTGTAGTCGCTTGCACTTCTAGAACCATAAAAGGAACTGATAACCATTAAGGCTGCAAGTTCCACATTTTTAACACGAGTACCACTGTGATTAGAGGCATGTTTTCTAACAGATATAATTATGGAATAAAGAGATTTTTACATTAAACAAACAGCAAGTGTAAAATATAGTTTTGAAATAATTATTAGGGAGAAACTGGGGAACTCAGATGCATGACATGACAGGAGAGTTAAAATTTAAAAAGACAAACTTTACTTCAGGCAAAAAAGGGTTCATACATGGGTGAACAGTTCAGCCAGGCAAACAAAACCAAAGGGACAAGGTAGAGGCAGAAAGTAGGAGGACAAACAAGGCCAAACACATGGGAACACTAAAACTGGATGGTGACTGCGTGATTTTGTGCTCTCCCACACAAAAAGTACCCAAGGTCACCATCTCACAAAGTGCCTGCTTTCTACTTTCGATCAACAGGAAGGTATTGATCAACTCAACACTAGCACATGCAGAGAATAAATAAAGAAATAAAACAAATCCAATTGGGATACATGAAAGTAAAGCATGCAAAGCAAAATGTTTTGGATGTCAACATAAAAGGAAATTAGTTAAAATATGGCTTGCAGTCGTTAGCATAAAGAGATTATTTGAGCTTTAATAAATTCAGTTCTTTCAGAGTTTAAATAAAACTATTTGGGAATTCAGTAAAGTAACATAATAGCAAAGTGAAGTCCCAGCAATCGTAGGAATTAGGACAGAATCTAGATGTTGGGAATGGTGGTGAAGATGAAGCAGACTGAAACTTGGATGAAGCTCTGAGTGACCAGGATTAAGTGGAGATGGAAAGGAGGCAGGTCACATGAATGAGAGTCAGGAAGGCAGAATGACTTAGCACAGAAATATTATAAGCACTGGGAGCAGAGTCTGATTGGCTTGCATTATGTGAGCATGAAATTTATTAGGCCAGTTTACTGTTGAGAGAACTCAGAAGGTTAAAGAGTGTTAAAGTGGAAATGATGCAAAGAACAGAATAGTTGCAGAAATCCTCTTGAATGGAGGCAAGTGAACAGACATTTTCTTTACAGTGTTTTGGTCCTCTTGTAGTATGTAATATCACTGTACAGTCAACATTGATCAGACTTGATGTCATACCCAAGATTATTAAATCCATGTCACACTGAGGTTCCTGAAGAAATTATGAGACTGCTAAAATTCGTGTTTAGGGCCTTTTATGAAGGAGTATTAGGCTACATTAAGACTAATTTTGTAAATAATAAATAATTAAAGTTGCAATACTATTTTGAAAAAAAATCAAAATTGCATTTCAAGAAAAAAAAAAAGACTAAATGCTATTTTAAGAGAAAAGTTGAAATGTGGAGATTATAGTTGTTTAAAGACAAACTGCCATGGCTGCTATACCCTCTACAAAAATGCCTTGTGTATATAAGTTAATGAAACAAATTGATCGGCCGCCTTGTGATACCACATACATGCTCTTTATTGCACGAGGGTGTAACCTTGCATCTTCCAATTACCAGCCATTTAATTTTATACAAATCCGATCAACTCTTCAACATTTGTGTGTTTTTTCCATTTCACCAGATGGAGCTTTCTGCACCATCTTTTTAAAGCCCTTATAGTTATCACAACAGTGTATTATATGCTAAAAGACAAATCGTTTCCTTCCTGATAACTAATACTGATTCTGAAGTACGATTTCACTAACTCAGAGGTTATAGGCAGTTTGTCTTAAAACGACTGTATGTTGTTTAAATGTATTTCGGCTTTTTTTTTCAAAATAGATTTCAACTTTAATCTAGAAATTTTGACTTTATTCTTAAAATGATAAATATTTTTTTGTCTTAATGTGGCCCTAATACTCTGTTGTAGGCTTTTATTACTGGGAGCAAGTGTTTTATTTACACTTTATTAGTGTCGTGGGTTTAGGCTAATTAATTGATCCCAGTTTTCCTTTTCAGTTTAACTTATTAACTACATTAAATAATCTGCACATGTTTACACCCACTCTTATAAAAGACACTGCTTCCAGCCAATTTGCACATGGTGTTTTTCCATGCTGAAACCAATGAGTCGAAGGACTGCTGTATGATACAGCAGGGAAAGTCAGTTTCAAGGAGCTTCTTGCAGCATGAACAGCCACACTTGGACAAGCCAATTGTGCTGCAAACCCCAGAGACTCTTTTAAAAAAAAACCTGCTGTTTAAGTTGAAATTTTATATTTAACTCCTAAAGAGTTTATGTCGTTCAGGGTTCGGTCCTGTGCAAGGTGAATCCTGCCTTTTGCCCTGTGAGTAGACAAGCTCTAGCCACCTCATCATCCTGAATTGGATATATGGTTAAGAAAATGGAAGGACAGATTGATGTTTTGGGGATTTTATTTTAATTGTGAATAAATACTTCTGGACCCTCTGTATTTATTGGTTCACGGTCTTTGTTGTCGTCCAAATCATTTTTAAACTCATTACACTTTAAGCTCTTTCCCCCCACCTTAGTTAGAAAAACAATGAAAAAAGGGAAAGAAATTTTCAAATACTCATAAGTGAAGAATATTATTCACAGATCACATTGTGATAGGGAAAACAATCACAAAATAAGAGCAAGACGTGGAGGATCTAAACAAGAATAACTGAATAAAACAGGAATGGTAATAAATTTTAGAGAGCAATGAAAAGAGGACAGGACCATACAGGTTTGCAGCAAAGTCTGCTGGTTACAGAAAAATATGTGTCCAAAGAATAACTGTCAACTTTAGATATTGACTCAGTTAAAAGTACTTTGTTTAGAGTCCAGTCTGTGAGTGTACCAAGCAATGTAAATCCTCAGAGCTCTCAAAACTCAGACATACACATTTGTAGGCTACTCGACTTGTGTCTTCCGTATTAATTTTAACTTAACAGCATCCTAAAGAGCTAATATTTGATATTGCAGCCCATACAATACTTTGAAAATTTCCTCCCAAACTCTGTCCGTTCTTCAAAAATTTAAGCGTTAACTTTGTGTCTGTTGTTTTGACGCATTTTTTAGTTCATCAGTACTGTGACTTGAAATGCACATGCTACCTTACATTATTAGACTTTTATGTCTGCATGGAGATTAGCCTTGTATATTCTCTGCAATCTGTGTGCAAGCAAGAAAATCTGATTAACAGTTCCAAAGCATTTTTTCAATTTAAGATAAGGTAGAGCCTTGTTTGAGGGCTGCAAGTCATCTGTGCCTTTAATTTACATTAACAGACTTTTAAATTACTCTGAATGATGACAGATTGTACAACTTATTCAATAAACACCACTGATATTTTGGGGTATTGTTGGATTTTGGAAACTTCATCCTACGCTTCTGAGCATTAATCAATATCTGATCAGCAGCATGTTTTTCCTCTTCAGCCTACAGGTAGTAACTCTTAAGCATCTTTTGTTTTCAGGTGGCATTCACTGCCAGATTGATGAGATTCCATGGATTCAGTCTGAGAGGGGAGATCTCTATTAAGATAGGCTGAGACTGCAGGCTTTAGGAGATGAGGAGCCTCTCTCTGTCCTCAATTATGGAAAGCAATTCAAACCAGGCTGAAGCAGGGCAGAGAGGAAGACGAGCACAACACCAGCTGAATATAACCCCTGAGAGACTGTTCTGCTTCACAGAGCACTGTTCTGTATTTATGGCCTCTTTTGTCCTATTTATGGACTCTATTAGAACAAAGGGTCGGCCGTTTTGTTTTATTTATTTTGTCTGTGTTTACGACGGAGGTTTGCCATCCTTGTATCCCTCTTTTCAAGACCACCAGCAATTTAAAATCCCACAGCATAGAAATAAAAATGTGATAATAGTGTGTGTAAAATGATAAACATTTGCTGTGTTGTTTGGCATTGCTTGTATGTCTCAGAATAACAACAGATGCTTTTGGAATTAATTATAGTTTAGTTTAAATTCTGAAGTGCAAACACTCCTCTTCCTGTCATACCTATTCAACTGCTTGTTAACACAAATATGTAATCATCAGTTCACATGGCAGCAACTCTTTACATTTATCATGTAGATAACCTGCTGAAGTTCAAAACGAGCATCAGAATGGCTAAGGTAGTTCTGAGTACTATAGAAACTTCTGATTTACTTAGAAGTTTTTCCACAAAGCTTTTTCTAGATTTTACAGAGAATGGTCCTATAAACAGAAAATATCCATTGCAGTTCTCTTGGTCAAATTGCCATGTTTATGTCAGAAGTCAGAGGAGGGTCTGCAGCAGATTTCAGTAGCTGGTTGTTAGTGGGCCTTTCTGTCCAAAGTTTAGTATTCCACAAGTGAAGTGCATGCTCAGTTGGGTTAGGTTCAGTTGACCGACTTTGCCATTCAACCGCCAATGGCAGCCATGCCTGCCCAAGCCATCACACTGCCGCCGCCATGTTTACAGATGATGTGGTATGCTTTGGTTCAAGTCCAATCTAGCTTTTCTATTCTTGAGGCTTATGACTGGCTTTGCACCTTACAGTGAATCCTCTGTATTTACTTTTATGCAGTTTTCTCTTTATTGTAGACTTCCAAGATATCGATACGCCTTCCTCCTGGAGAGTGTTGTTCACTTGGGTGGCTGTTGTGAAGGGTTTTCTCTTCAGCATGGAATTTAGTCTGTGATCATCCACCACCGTTTTCTTCTGTGGAAGTTTAGGTCTTTTTTTTTTAGGTCTTTTTGCGTTGTTGAGTTCACCAGTGCTTTCTTTCTTTCTCAGGACGTACCAAACTGTAGAGTTTGCTACTCCTAATATTATAGCAATTTCCTTTTCTTTAGATTCTGTTTTTGCAGATTAAGGATGGCTTGTTACACTTACATAGAAAACTTCTTTACCCCCATGTTGTCTGTTCAAAGCAAACTCTTCCAAATGGAAGCACCACACCTCAAGTCAACTCCGGGCCTTTTATCTGCTTAATTGATAATGACATAACGAAGGAATTGCCCACACTTGCCCGTGAAATAGCAATTGAGTCAACAGCCCAATTACTTTTGGTCCCTTTAAAAACACGGTGGCACAGCTGCAACTCCTTAACCCTTCATCCAATTTGAATGTGGATACCCACAATGAAGCCGAGACTCCCTTATATAACTATAATTGGAATGTGTTTCAGTAAACAGGTAAAACCAAAACACTTGTGTCAGTGTCCAAATATACATGGACCTAACTGTATTAAATAAAACTAGATTCTGAACAACTGAAGGTAAATTATTTTGAGTCAAGATTTTAGTTTTTATTCTTTATAGCTGTACTAATTCCTTGAATATTTTTTTAAAGTCAGTGTGTAAAAAATCTTATGAGCTAATAAGATTCATTAGGTAACTTAGGAGCATTTAGCAGGTCTTAGGTCTAAACTGACTGTGCTGACTGGCTTCCAGTGTCATTTTTGCTAGAATGAAATACTTGACTCAGTGGACCAATTGTAGTTTTAACTCTTATATTCACAAGAAAGAATCAGGGAAGTTTATACTGTGGTCAGTATTATAAGACATTGAGCAGTGGAACTGGTGGATGGTGAATCTTCTGAATCTTTCAACAGATTCACCAATTTCAATCTTTATAAATTTTTTTCTCAGTAGAAACATCACAGAAACTTTCTTGGTGTGCAGATTCTGTTCCAGATACAGCCAAAATACAGGATTAGATGGGTGCTTGGAGAGAAGATGAGAAGGGGAAGTCAAATCACTGGAAGTATAAAGGTGAACAATTCACAGGGAGTGGGCCTGATTACCGCCACAAAGGTGATGACAATCTGGTGGAGAGTGGAAGTTTCAGCTGGCCTTTTCATTCCCAGGGTAATGAGTAGAAGGGAGACGGGTTTGAATGAAAGATCATTTCACTATTCTTTTAAGTCAATTTCTACTCTTTTTTTTTTTTTTAATGAATGGAATTACAGTATATATCTTTCAAGGAAGTTTCCTCAAAATTAATGTTTCTCTACTCTCTAGAGTGGGTCAGAAACTACTTCAGTAGCACAGACCTTCTAGATTTATCCCTATCTACATTTTGTAACTGTTTAAAGAGGATTTGATCTTATATAATAAAATATAATAAAATAGATCCCAAATCCCCTGTATAAACCTTGTTGCTGTAACAGAAATTTTAAATATGGCTTCATCCAAAATAAAAACAGGAAATGTAATCATATTAGTGCATAATCAAACTCAAAGTCCTTCAAATAATAGAAAATAGCTGCTGGTTAAGTTTCACAGTGATATCCGTTAGTTACAATCTCCACCTGTTGTATGTTGCAACATTTTCCATTCAACCTGAGGGTAGGGAAGCTCTTTTCATAGAAAACCTTTAAAGTGCATTGTACGCACAGCTGTGGTGAATTCATAAAGATAGAATGCATTTGCATGTTTGTGGCAAGAAGTCACAAACAAGGCCTGTTTTGACAATTATGTTTGTTTTTGTTTTTTTTTCCTCCAAAAGAGCATATAATCATTTCATTAGTCAGAGTATTAAACATGTTAAACTGACGGCTTCACAATCGAACCAGGATGGATGTATCCGGTCTAAACAGTCAGTCTCACTCCATCATCATGGCCCTGATGGTGGAGTAGTTCTGGGACTGATGGCAACTCCAGGCCTCCAGGGCCGGTGTCCTGCAGGTTTTATATTTCACCCTGGGTCAACACACCTGAATCAAATGATTAGTTCATTACCAGGCCTCTGGAGAACTTCAAGACATGTTGAAGAGGTAATTTAGCCATTTAAATCAGCTGTGTTGGATCAAGGACACGTCAAAAACATGCAGAACACCAGCAATCGAGGCCTGGAGTCCCCCACCCCTGCTTTAGAGCATGTACCCAACATTATAGCGTTCTCAGTTTTCTTGTGTTTTTGCATCATGTTAAGTTTATTTGTTATGTTAAGGATTATTCTATGCTTCCTAGGTCATTCTGTTCAGTATTGTTTATTAGATTTCCCCCTGTGTTGTCGCCCTCTGTCTCCCCCTGGGTGTCTGCGTTTATACAGTGGTGTGAGTTCTTGTGCGTTGTTTTCCCCTTGTGTTTTATTCCATCACGTTTGTCTCCCCCAGCCCGTCATGTCTGCTCTTTCCCTCATGTTCCCTCGTTCCCTCTCATCTGCCTCTCCACTCCCATATCATGTTTCCTGTTTTATTGTGAAGGTCCCGTGTTTCCATGTTTGGTCTAGCTTCCCTGTCTCGTTATGGTTATTTGTGTCAGCTGTGTTCCTCGTGTGTCCTCAGATCTCTGTTATCCCTCTGTGTATTTCAGTCAGCGTCTCCCTCAGTTCAGTGTCTCTCCCTGTGTTTCCCTGAGTAACTTAGCATTAGAATTTCCCAGTTTAGTTTTGCATCGTCTTGTATGACCTTTTTTTCCCCCCCATTCAGCAATAAAGCTGTATTTTGAGTTAAGTCCCTTTTTCTGTAAGTTTGCGTGTGGATCCTCTCCTGCCAGCACACAGCCAGTTCATGACAGGCATTTTTCATTCCTTGATCAGTTCTTCACTTCATCTTGTGATTGTGACAGTTTATTTGGAATTAACAAGATATCATTCACCAGTTATTAATAATACAGAGACAAATTATATAGAATGCTTCACCATATTGTGGATGGCAATAATTTACTTCAGACATCATTTATAGAAAGGCTGAAAAGACAACTCCTAACGCATCAGTGCAAAACCTGGGTTGCCTATAGTCTAACTTTTTTGTAAATTAGGCGTTTCAAACTGAAGCTCTGCAATAACCTATGCAGGGATGTTCTGGATATTCAGGATTGGAAATAAGAACTTGATTTAGGAACTGCAAACAAATGACAAGGGCGAAACTACCAATAACCCAGACTGGGAGAACTAAACTACACATGAAAAACCATAACAAATAAATGAACAGGAGCATGAAAAAACCGAGACTCAATAAACCTGAAATCCATGGACACGTGATGAGGACAACAGACAACCTGACCATAAACAAAGGAAGACAGAGGACTTGAATACACAGAAGGGTTACAAGGGAAGTGGAAACACATGGGGAACACGGGTGATACAAATGAACGTGACGCCACAGGGGAAGCAAAACTGAACACACTGAACATGGAACATGAGGCTACCAAAATAAAACAGGAAACACGTAACTAAGATGCACAGAAAATAGAAAACCCAAATATTACAACACAAAAAAACACCATAAACTCAAAAGGCTGGGTCAAATGACCCAGCACCATGACAGGAACTGTATTTCTTGAGAAGAAAAAAACTTAGGAAAAATTAGATGACTTCTTTCTATTTTTGTGAATCAACTGAAGTCTCTGGTGTAGCAAAATAATTCCCAGGAAAAAAACAAGTAACTTTTATTTTTTGTGTACAGAAGCTGATGCAAGAACAAATCCAATAATGCCTTAAAAATAACAGATCACCATGAAGATAGATAGATAGTCAGGGGTAGTGGAAACTAAACTAGATACAGGGGGAGAAGTATAATTAAACACAAGACACAAGAAAAACATGACTACTAACTAAAGCATGAAATGACTAACAATAACTAAAAAAATAGAAACATTAAATTAACTTAACAGTGGGGGTAATGCAGTGGGAACCACTGAGGTAAATAAACTCTATAAATACAAGAAACTAGAACTAAAATACAACCAAGTGGGGGGGGATTCATGAAACTGAGTAAAACTACACAATAAGGAAAACTAAGATCAAAAATCACAAACAAACAGAAGCTGAAAATAAACAAGAATTTCTCTAATCTTGATTACACTTTCCATGTCTGTTAATCTGCTGGGGTTCACTTGGATCTGAGTGACATACATTTCATCAGACAATAAGCACAAGGGTCCACATGCTGCGGGGAATTTGCATTACAATACACCAACCACATGTGTGACAAATGCGACTGACTTCCAGCAGACTAAGTGGACCAAAAGAAGTATAGCAATAATCACTACCCTGCCATTGGGTCTCTAAATGTCTGTCTCAGCGACAGCGTATAATCAAGGCTTAAAAAGAACATGGCTGCACACCTTAGGTTTGCACAGTTGTATCTGAACAAACTACAAGACTTCTGGGACAGATTATTCTACAAGATGAGTGGGCTGCTGAAGGTGGTTCTACAAGCTTCTGAACACAGGGTGTACTTACTTTGTCACAGGACGGCATAGAGTTATGTGAAAACTTTGAGACAGTTTCTCAACTTTTTGCAGATGTTCATGCAACTCTGAGATCATATTTATGTTGGATAGTAACAAGTGCAGTGACTTGTTACTCACAGGCGCACACATCCACTGTCCTCATCTGCAAATTCAGCAAACCACATGTGTGGAACAAAGCAGTCAAGCAGACGAAACAGCCACCATGCACTTGAGAGCCTCTGCTTTCTGAGTGCTGTAGGGCATACACACACTCTCGCAGGCAACTGCGCTCTTGGAGTTTTATTCTATTCACACAAATTGAACTGATGTCTCCTTTGGTTTCGGATCAAGTTGGCCCTTTCACAGTAATGAAAGCAAGTAGTCACAAACTTTTTTTTGTTTACTCTTCAGTTAATAGTATTGGATTGGGTTTAATCATGGCGGAGGCATAAGTGCTACTTTATTTAGTTTTTGCTTTGATGTTGCAAAAATAATCACTGAATTAACTTTGTAGACAAATATTTCCTTTACTGTATACCAAAGGAACCCCTGAGCACTATCACTGGGTTACTGAACTGAAAAAAACAAAAATTAATAAAAAAAATGAGAGGCTCCAAAAGAATGTCTGAAGTGTCCACAACCCTTTATTATATTATCCAGGAAAATCACTATAACCAATTAAGCATTATGTAGAGGAAATATGATAATATGCTTCACAAATGCACACACTGCACACGCATAGTACAGTGCAATGCTCCAACAAAATGCACGTTCACATTCAGTGTTTGTGATCTTTTTGATCATGCTCAGAAAATATAAAATGTCAAATATATAGCAAGTTGAAAGTCTTTCAGGCACATTTCCAAGCTCTTCCTCTCTTATTCACTCAGAAGCATGTGTGCTGTATAAGGATACTTTTCTTCAGTTATTTGAATGGGAAATTGATCCAGAACACTTTGTTGAACCAGTTAAAGCTGAGAAGAGTGTTCAGTGGAAAAAAGAAGACCCAGACGTGCAAAGTGGTGCAGTGGAGGCTGAACATTTCATGGGGTCATATGAATTCTCTGTGCACCCGGAGCAAAGGTGCCAATTTTCTGTGACATTTTGGCTTGATGAGTGACGAGGGAATGGCATGTTCCTGAGTTAATGAGATTTATCCAGAAAGGCCAATCTGCTGATCGAATGGCATTTCATCCCCTTTTAGACTGATCATTTAGTGGCCAGAACAGCAGACTTTCCCCACAAGCTAAACAAGAGGACAAGACTCTAACTTCACACTATTAAATCCATTACTGGGGTCCTTAAAGAATGAGGGTTATTCATTTGAAAGCCACAATAAACAGCTGGTTCCTCTGAGTAGTTAAAATATGAAAGCTGATAACAAAGATACTGCTTTGAAAAAAGGAATGGTTAGATATGCATCACGCTCCGTAGTCAGGAGCCTCGCGGAGTAATCTGGGTCCAAAACTCCGTCCGCTTCAGGTCCCAAAGTCAAACGAACATTGCAGCATCACTGAGAGTTAAAAACTGTCTAAATTGTCTTGATGCATTCTCAATCATCCAGGAAAGTATATCTCCAAAAGTTGATTCTGTTCATCTGGACGTAGCGTTTTGTGGGAGAAACGTTTCGTCACTCATCC
>VUQG01000403.1:8309-34915 GCA_015106755.1 Etia nguti
CTAGACCTCTTTTTTTCACAAAAAAAAAAAAAAAAAAAATCCCAAATAGCAATTAAGAAAACTGAGTAGATTTCCCTGGGTAGAGCTTGAAATGACCAAACTGGGCCATGGTAATCTCAGTCACAGCATCCCCAGCAGCCACCCTGTTAATCAGGGCAGCAGAAGCCCCATGAGCTCTTAAAGATCAGTTCCAGTGCATCCTTAAGCGTGACGCATTGTGCTACATTAACAGAAGGATAGTCGACTAAGTTGCATTTAATTCATTTTAAAATAGACCAGTGAAGACTAATTAATTTTTGAACATTTTAATAACAAGAATGGTTAATTGAAACATGAAAGAGAGGCCTTAACGAGCAGAATCACTAGCTCGCCACAGCTCGGTGGATTTTAGCATTTTACAGTCTTCCTGTTTTACTATCTGCCTAAAGTAACTAAGGAAGTAAAAATAAGTAACTAAGTAGTATGTAGCAACTGTTTCTTACAGAATTTGGTGGAAAAAACTGAAACAAAGCTAAAAGGTGAACACAGGTACAAACAAAAGCTCTGATAATTTATGGACAGGCCTGTGCATTGTGTTATGCCGTGGCATTAATTTTGAATAAAGTTTTTCAGTGAAAAAACAAAACACAGCAGATTATATTTCAGCCTCAAATCACACAGAAGAGAGAGTTTCTTCTAAAACTCTTTACCTCAATGAAAAGAGCACCTGATGCTAACAGTATTCAGTTAATTCAGCTGGTTACTGTTTCTAGTAATCATACTGGTTTATACACAAACTACAGGAACAAACATTGGCTTTTGCTAGGAGGACAAGGCCTAAATTTCCTTGAGGACGGTCTAGGAACTTTTAAACTTTGAAATTTAAGTCAGACAAAGGCAGCATTGAACTTCCCCAGAGAAATGTAAGCGTTTCTGTGAGTGGAAAATCAGAAATGTGGCAATAAGAACTACAGACGAGGCTTTTACGTGCGTGACATTACTGTGCTCAAAGTGTGTGCAATTCACGGGGCATCTGTGATGGGGGTTCGCACAAATATATGCATTTCCATGTGTTCATGTGTTTACTGATTCATCTCTGGCCTCAAATGAAATTGGAAATGCTCCTAGATATGTGTGTCCATGTGTCATACCTGTTCAAAATGCGGAACGGGAGGATCCCTCCTGTGTAGTTGGAGCTGCTTGTCAATGTTGTCCTTCAGGCACTGACACACACGGCGCTTCTGGTCTGCTGAATAGGCTTCCAGGCTGAGCAGGCAGTCACACTTCTGGAGAGAGAGAGAGAGGGGGGGAGAGGAGCAAAAGGGGTGGAGGAAAAGACAGCGGGCAGTTACGCATCTACTGTCAAATAAATTAGAAAGCAGTGTCTCCTGATGCTTGGATAGTGAAAGAAAATAAACATAATATAATATATAAAAGACAAAAGTATAATAACAATGAAAAAAAAGGCAAAAACAAGTTTTTTTTCCCCCATCTTATTGGCCCTTTTAAAGAATACTAGAATACTAGAGTTAACAGTGTGCCTGTTTGAGTGCGTCTTTCTGTGTGTGAGAGAGAGCTTTAAGAGGGATAATGAATGACTATAGAATGACTATAGTATCTATATAGCATCTGAACTTGACTTAATATTCAGGTATTATGTGAGGTTTGTTTTAAGGACAGAGTTTAAGGTGGCACGCACCCACCCTGGGAAGAAAAATGCTTGCTTTAGTGAAATCGAATGAAGGCCAACATCCACATTAGGCAGAATTTGATATGCTGACAAAATGACTATGTAGCCAGTGTCAAGCTGGTGCTCTTGAAAAAGTACCAATCAATGCATCCCCGGAAAATACATGAGAAAGAATCTGATGAGTGCTTAATTGGTTAAGAGTTGGCAAACGGCGGTCCAGTAACTTTTCACTCAAGAGGACATAAATACTCCTCGTACATCCAGAATCTGCAATCGAAGACCTGTGACCATTCTCAGTAATGAACACATTAAACACTCAATGGATTAATGGGCCCATTTGTTTGTTGGCCGTGATTCAAGGAATGCACTTTTGATCAAAGATGGACTGTATCAAAAATAAATAAAAGAATGGAAAGGAAGAAGAGTTTACATGATATAATATTTGTGGTGAGGTCAGCTTGTGCCTGTCATAATGTAGTTTCTGGTTAGTCACTTCCTGTTTTATTTTGAAATCTCTGTTCCTTTGTTTCTTTCTTCTGTTTTTGCCTTATCGGTCTTCAGTAAGCTAATCATCCTTCTCAGTATAAATACCTCGTGCCTAGCACTCTCCGGCTGTCTGAATGTCTTTGTTTAAAGTAGCTTTTATGCTTTCAATTCATATTCTTGTGTTTTCCTAGTATTTCCTCATTTTCCTGTTTATTTATGTGTTCTTGACTTGTGATGGACTTCTTGGCTATTTTTCGACCTTGTCCTTTTGCCTGCCTCTGTTTGCCTTCACTGCCTGCCTATGATTAAAGAGTGGATTTGGATTTTACCCTGCCTCTGTGCATGCCTCCTGCATCTGGTTTTCCTCCTGTGGAATTATTACATTGCCACATAGTGCTGTTTGAAGTGGAGGTCTTAAAATACCAACTTTCACTACACACGCTTTTGTTTTTAAATTATTTTTCTGTATCCAGCAAATTAAGGAATTCCTTTATGATCAAGTTCCCTCATATTATTGAGATTTCTCTGTATCCTTTTAACCCCTTAACGCCTAGTGTATCATATTTGATACATACAGTCTTTGTAACTTTTTGATCACTTTTCCCCACATAAAACATAAATAAATTGCAGAATACATTTTAAACCAATACATTGCACAAGAAAATTCCAGATGTAGCAAGTATGATACCAATTAAAACTCATATATGCAAATTTATATTTCTTTTTTTGTGGTCAGAAGATTCAATAAACATTCAGTTTTTCAAATTTTCTGGCAATATTTCAGCGTTCAGGCTTTTAAGGGTTAAAGTTGCAGCAGAACTTGGACTTGGCAGACAGCAAAACATCTCCTCCTTGGTTTCTGGATTCTGGCCATTTGCAAGTTCAAATGGTCATGGTTCTCTTTGTGCCGGTCCTGTAATGGACCTGCCCAGGGTGGGATAGGCTCGAGCCCCATTGTGACCCTGAACTGGATCAAAGGTTAAGAGAATAGGTGGATGGATGTCTGGAATCATCTAAAACGCATTTTCAAAGCAAAAACAGAGTATATGGTTTTCCACCATCTACCAAATCCCTGTTTGTGCACATGTGCTCAACCTTTGCTGATATATGATTGACTCACATTTTAAGAGAAGTCACAAAGTCAAATTCTTTTTTTTTCCTGATGAATATGAAAGGAACCTTTTGTTCTCAGACACACTGTTTTTCTATTTCTCCTCTTTTTTATTCTTTGATAAATTCCATTTACCTCGGCTGCTCCGTTTCCGGCAATGTCAGGGAAAAACATTTGTGTCCTGACATTTCTGAGCACGACTCAGGCTATAAATAGGATTATTTCCATTTTGTACAAGTCTTCAGAGATTGACTGAAGTCCTCAGGGCTTTTCTTGATGCTCACTGCCCTGGTCAGTGGTGAATGAGGATGCTAGCTTATTTGCTTCTCTACTGGCTGCATCGGTTTTGTTTTTTTTTACATCCTCTACTGTTTCTGTCATTTGAACCGTTTGAATGTTACTCAGAGTCCTGTTAAAGATAAGGATAGTGGTGGTGAAGGGTCCAGTGGTGAAAAGTGCTTGATGTGGTTAATGTTTTCTCATTGTTCGCATTACTGATGCCAGTTAAATTGCACTTGGTGTCGCTGTCAAGGGAGGCCACTGTTAGTCTCTACTCCTGCTTATAACCCCTTCAGTCTTAAAGGTGGTCGGGTAAATTTCTTTGGCTTGCAATTTTTTAAAGTGCTCTTCAGAAAAACTTCTCCAGACTTTCTGAAGGTATTTCAAAGGTTTTTTTGGACATTATCTGCTTTTTCACTCATTTTCATTCCAGTCCTTTTAACTGACCACTTTCCCAGGATTTTTTTTTCTTGTTTGTTTTTTTGCTAAACCATGTAACATCAACCTATGAATCATTTAAGCATAGAAAACATTACCTAACTCAAGGGATAAACCACTGTTGTGTCTACACATAAACCAAGTTATACATTGTATCTTTAGACACCTGGTTACAAGCAGTGATGAATCCAATTTTGATATTCTTGATCCAAATCATCTTCAGTATATATATCGAGGAGGTCAGGCGCGAGGTACAATAGTGAGTGCCTACAGCCATTTGTAAAACACGGTGGAGGCTCTGTCATGGTTTGGCAGTGTGTTTGGGACAAAAATCCCAAACACACTGCCAATGCAGTAAAATCATACCTGGACAGAAGAATACGCACAGTGGAACACTATCAGTCATGGATTGGCCTCCCCACAGCCTGGACATTAACATTATAGTTATGTTCTCTAGAAAGAAAACATAACTAAAAACAACCAATGTCTAAAGAACAGCTTTGAGAAACTGAGCACCTGATAGCAGTAATTTAATATTAAGTTTTCGTTTAAAAAACATAAAATAAAATTAAAAAACATACGTCGCGAGAGAAGAGAAAAAGTAGACATATTCCATCTACAACGGAGACATCAAATGACATAAGAAAAAAAAAGTAGGTGGGATAGCAAAAGCATATATGCTATTAAACCTGACGTTTTTCAGTTGCACCACAGCATGATGAAATAGGGGCTTATTCAGAGCAGACAGAAATCAATGTTAATGTTCTTTGATATCCATCATTTGGACTGAATCTGAGTCTATGAGGCTGCAACAAGGGCCACAAAGCTGGGAGCATGCACACACACACACACACACACACACACACACACACACACACACACACACACACACAGAGTTCAATGTAAACAACTAGCCTATGGACAAACCAATACAGCTCCCAGTGAAAAAAAAACCCCTGACATTTCTATTTAAGGTCTAAGGTTGAGTTCTCATGCAAAGCATTGCATGATATTCTTCATGCCAGGAAAGGTCAGAAAACACTGTTCAACAACCTCACTGAAGAGAAGCATGTGCGGCATTCAAGCTGGAAATAATCCCGCATTCTTTGAAAAGCAAACATTTAGGATATAGCTTATTCATGGCGGATGCTGTCCCAGAGGCAGACATGCAACTGCATCCACACACATCAACCACAGCTTTACACCCTGTACGTAGCACCAGTCTGAACTCATTTTATAAATATAATCTTACTGTAGGGACATATTTAGAAGACATAATGGTTCAAAAAAAGAACAAAAAGGCTTCCAGCTGGGACAGTGAGTCATTGCGATGCACAAGTCTCAGAGCTGCAGGAAGGCTTACATCCGTAATCTGTCAAAGAGAGGAAGTGTGTATGTTTACACAGTCTTAGTTGTGTAAATATGGGACACACGGTACATATTACACTGCAAGCCACTTATTGACACCATGCACATTTTGTTTTGGCCATAACGTGAAGTCACTCTTACTGCGAGGAATAGAGCATGTAGGGAAGTGCATTTCTTTCCCCGTCTTAAAAATGCACCATGCTCTGTTGGGAGACTACTAATGATGATTTGTTTGTCTCCAGCTAACAATTTCAGCAATCAATTTCCATTTTTCCTGCTTATATTTGGTGTGCCATTATTATAGATATATGAGCTGTACTGTTAAACTGTGTATTATTACATCTATCTGGGTCTACTTTCCCTGACAGTGACTTGTGCATCATTGCATTACATCAGCTGAAACGATCAGTCACGCCAGTAAACTGTTGACAGTTCACAGGTTGCATGTTTTGGGCGGGAATCGTCAGGAGCCTGCAGGGGCTTTCTATACTGTTGCCACCACAATCTATTCTACAAGGGCAATCTTTTAAACACATTCAAGGGCCATTTCACTTTTGCAGTGCATACACTAGGGCTACATGTCTTTTGGGGATGCAAAGAACTAATTTAAAGCACAGCTAAACAAATTAGCTTCAAAATCTGGACTGTTTTCAAGTTCAAAACCTTAAAGTCATGCTGACTATATGGAAGCAGCTTTTTATACACTGTCTCATGGTCATTTTGTTTTTTAAACAGCATTCATCAGTGGCCCAGGCTGAAATGTTAGAAAGAACAAGCCACTCAATGCTAAGCCAACTAAACCCCTTATTATAATAATTAGCATTAATTGAGTTACCATTTATGATAATCATAGAATTATTATTTTTTAAAAAGACAAGCTAAAATAGGTGAATTCCCTTTACTTGGGTCTCTACATTAGTTCACCCTGTTTATAAATCCACCCTTCCAAGAGATAAACATAAGAACTAATGAAACAAAATTCAATGAATGGTCACTGGCCTGCCATGGAGTGGCTAAAAATACAGGCAGCATTTCCCCTTAATCAGATTGATTAAAGTGCTCCCTGGTTGAAGCCCTCCCCCTGAGCCATCTGGCAGATGAGTTTTCAGTGCACTGGACCGCTGTCAACACAGCTCACCTAAACTGCTTTGGCACAGTTTAGCATGGTTTCAATGACAGCTAATGTCCATGTTTTTTTCCTCTCTTTCTTTTATTCACACCACCTGCTAACGATGATCTGCTGCCGTGTGTTAAAGATCATCGGCTGAATACGAGAGTTCAAAGGCACAGTTTGACATGTTGGCAACAATATTATTTTGTTGTCATTCTATAACTTGGATGACATGAGCCACAGTAATATAGTCATTCTGAAAAATAAAAATGCTAGATGCAGTAGTCAGTAAAGGTAGCAGGACAGGTTTTCCTCGTGCTTTCCAGTCATTTTTATCACCTAAGGAGAGCAAACAGAGCATGGCTTCCTTTTGAGCACAGAGTTATGAAAGATGAATCTTTATTATCAGGAACAGTCATGTGAAAGATAAAGTTTTCAAAGGACTGTAAACCCTGTATAAAACTAAGTACACCTTTACTGCTTCCACAGGAAGTAAGAGGATAAGTAGCAACAAAGTGCATGATAATTAAATGCACTTGATTGAGTAAGGGTCACGTGAACCAAGGTGTGAATGCTTTGTAAGATACTGCTCCGCCATGCCAACCTATATGTTATTAAGGTCACACGGAGGTGTGAGTGGGGCTTGAAATGCCTGGGAATGGATCTCAAGATGACGTTACAGGTGGCACATAGTTGTTCACAGTGGAAATAGATGGCCTCCTTTTACACCATCTGTCTCAAACCATTTGTGTCCTCGATCTAAAAATCTGAAGATTAGTATCCTCAAAAGAGTGTCCTTTTTCCTTTAAATATACTTAAAAAAGAAAAGAAACTTTCTCCAGAGGATTGTTATCAAATAGCATCAAATATTGCTGCAACTTGTAAGCACACATACAATACAGCTCAACTAGACTGAAATGCTGTGGCAGGACCTTAAGAGAGCTGTGCATAAATGAATGCCCACTTAATGAGCAACACTGTAAAGAAGAGTGGGCCAAAATGTGTCCTGTGAAAACTTAATTTAAATGGGGACTGTATAAATATTGCTTATTTACCATATACTTGGCTCAGGCACATGGCTCTAAAACAAACCACTTTAGCCCTCTTTCTCTCTGTTAAACCCAGTGGTTCTCAATCTAGAGCACCACTGGTGCGGATCCTGTTTTATCGTTAACGACAGATTAAAAAGTTTGCAGCGCTGGTCTGCACATTGGCATGCCAAAAGTAGTTTCTCAGTAGTCTGAAGCCTGAGTGTCTGCTCATCGGACTTTCTCATATAGACACTCACTGCAATATCATCATCCATCAACTAACAATAACTGGTAAGTAAGCATATTTTCTAAATCCCAAAATATGACATAAAAATGGGAAATTTCACAGCTATTTAGGCCATATGGAAACACGGTATGACTTAAGATGTGTGCTCATGGAGATTTATAACCTTCTCCATGCACTTACCTCTATTAAAATCATTAAAATCAGTACATATTTCTTCAGTAAGGCAATGCTCTCTACAAGGCAAATAAACACATAATGCCAGCAACGGCACTTGCTGTGGCAGGATAATGATAATAAAAGCATAAATGCTGTTATGTATTTTCAGTTTATCTCTAACAGCCATAATAGATAAATTGTTCCGGCTATATCAAGGGTGACATCCAGCCAGTTTTTTTTTTTTTTTTCCACAGTAAATCTTTGTACATCATCACACCAAGCAGCGTCATACCGTATTAGTCATGTCCAACACACTTGTGCTGAACATGTGACTCACTATGTCACAAATGAGTGAGTTACAGTGAGTTACGTCACTGTCCTTACATCATTTCTGGCTAGTTTTATGTCTTCCCTGGCATTACTCTCAATTACTCTGAGCTATGGGATCTCACTTGTGGACCACTGAGGCTTTGCAACCTTAGTATTTCATGCATTTATAGATACAACGTAGGTGACATATGAACAAGAGCTAATGATACTTAAGCAGCTAGCTGACTCTTGGTTCAGAATGCCCTCACTAATGTCACTGGATGTGGACGGAGCATGGCTCTTGGGATAGTAACTTGATTATTTTGCTACCAGGCGGAAATATCTCAACATCTACCACACTGATTGACACATAATTTTGTACAGACGTTGGTTCCTCAGAGAATGAATCCAAGAATGAAATGACTTCGGTGTTCTCATGACTCTTTATAAACACCGCCCTGACTTATGAATTTAATATCATCATGTTAGCATCATGAGCATACGTATATTTACCTCAAAGCACATATACATGCTAGAGTCACTCAGTCACACACTGCTCACTATATAGAGGGTGTTGAGTGTGTGGATTTTTATAATAGTATGAATATCCCGCAAAATACTTATTTAACCAATTTTCACTTATCAAATTATAAATGTGCAAGAGAATGGTGCAGAAAAAATGACCTGAGTAGTGTCAGAAAGTGTTTTTTGGGTTTTTTTGCCTCTTTATAGAACTTCCTAAATGGGAAATGGGGAAATTAATGAGTGCATTCTTTTTCTTTCTCTACAGCAATGCACTATTTTAGTATGAAGCAACAGATAGTATCGCATGCAATGAAAAGGTCAGGAAAAATAGTCAAGTCTAGGTCTCATGTATGACTGTCTCATGATGGTACTATTCTGAAAAAATATTTATAGTCTCGCACTTAAATCCACTGATGCAATGTGTCTTTTTCAAGCTGAAAACCAGGTTTGTTGCATCTCTAGTGACACTCCGAGCTACTACCTTCGTTCACCGGCTAGAAGGTAACCACTAATGGTGCGACTAACTGTCAATAAATTGCACAAAGAAATTCACAAATCAAGTTCCACATGAAATGTGCAGAATGTCATTTCCTCATGACTCTGTGTTTTTCCCACACTCTTTAATCTATTTCTCATTTGTTTGTCTGCCTTTGAGCTCAGGGCTCTTCTGTGGGTTGCATCGACAGAGCTGCCACGAATAGAGCATGTAAATTGGAGTTCTTGGCCCGAGGCCCTTCCTAAAGCCACCAGGGAAGATGGTAAGCACATGACAGGGCCCACAGATGTCAAGTACTGTTTCGAAAGTTTTTTTTTTCTCATTTTGTTTGTTTAGCAGAAGTTTTGCATTCTTTCTGTCACTACCCAGTGAGGGAGTTCATTGATAATTTAACTTATTTGGTCTTTTCATGTGACTGTGTGTTGTGCTTTTATTGCATAAGCATAATTGCCCTATGTCCATACACAAAGATCCCTTTTTTAATAAACTTCTCCATTTGATAGCAAAGTGTCTGAAAGTTGTTGTGAAAGCCTGTTGTAGTTAATTACTCTAAGTATGTTCATACAGGGGAAACATAAATTATTGATTTGGAAATTACTTCATGACTCTTCACCGTTAAAAGTTTATGAATAATTTAGACGTTGAAGACCATTTGCTCTGCACCTGATGAAATAGGGAGATAAACCACAGTTTAGTACAGCTCAAGAGAGTACTTTGTCTTTGTCATAGATCTCAGTGCAATCATTTTATTAAGATGGAGGTCTTTAAGTGATTAGATTTAGATGTATGCACAGCCCTGCCAATCTGCGCTGGTATATCAAATCAGACAAAAAGCCAAGCACACTTTAAGTTGTGACTCAGCTTGAGGGAAGAGGGTACATCTCAGTTCAATTACACCCCTGAGAGACTGGACCCAACCTTGCCCTGTAATAGATAGCCGTCATAAAGTAGGCATTTTGCTGACAAGAGCCCCTGGTTGCGTATCAGTCATGCCCTGCCTTCAGACTGCAAGTGACAACCAGTGTATCATGCAGCCAATGATGCAACTTAAAGCAAAGGGAAATTCGGATGTCTGTGGAAACTCAGAAAAAGGCATACTCCAAAAAAAGAAGCACCTCTGAGATCTTCTTAATCTTGGACTCAAACAGCAAGTCTTCAGCTTTTATTTACTCTATGAAAAAACCCCACACTGACATCGCCCTGTGCATAATAAAATGAGAACACTTTACATTTATTCTAGAGGCAGTTTGGATAAATTTCATCTGAATTCAAAACACTGTCCTATGTTAGCCTGACGGCAGCGCTCCCTTGCTGTTCTCCAGCCTAGACGCCCGCCATCACACTGTGATTTCACCTAGTTTGGCAGAGTCTCCACTTATCTGATCTCTTCTCTGTTATTCTGTGGCATCTCCACAGAGCTACTTACTCGGTGCCACAGATGCCACAGAATAACCACAGATGTACAAAAGGCAATTATTTCTAACCCACCAACTGGAAGATCCTTATTAAACAGGATTTCTCTACTGTATGTTAAAGGTAAGCACTAGTTTCAGCCAGGGCTTTGAGAAGATGGAGGTTATTTATGATTTTATTGTTTTTTGGTGAAGACTCCACTGCGCTGCAATCAGACACTAATGGCAATTTCTGGGAAACGGTGGTAAATGAGAGACCATCCACTTCACTTAATGGAATTCTCAGCTTTCATTTGTTGAATAACCCACACACATTAGCAACTATTATAAGAGCTATACTCAGACAGGAAGTTTTGGTACGCCATAACGCGCCAGAGTATTACATTCCATTAAATAATCACAGGTAACCTCTAAATTTACACACATGCAGGTAACTTTTCTCTAAATGAATGTTTATATTCATTTTCAGACTATGATAAGTTAACTTCCTCGAGGAAAAAACAACCGGAAAATCCTTTTTTTTAGTAGTTAGAATAATTTTCCTCTGTTATCTATCACTCTAGAAAATGCCACTATGATTTCGGCTCTTGCTGTGCTGACACAGAAGTCAGTTAGCAGCAGAAGTCTCTGTTTCCAAATGTTTTTAAGAGTGCTCTTGACACTTACATCTCCACTGTCAGATAGCAGGTGCTGCTGAAGAGAGCTCGCCTCCCTGACGAACCTTTTCTTAGGCCCAACTCGGTCAGCCAGGTTGCCCATGATCAGTCTATGGTTTTAGCCCACCGGTAAATAATCTCATACAACTGTCTCTCCTTTCTCTGTCTGTCTTTTTTTCTTTTCATTTACCTACACAACTCTTCCTTACTTCCTCTCCTCTCCTGCGTCACTGACACACTTACAGACGCACACTCACACTCGAATTTCCAGTTGCACCCTCCTGTCCCTCTATATACACACACTTTTTTTTCACGTATAAATCTGGGTTAGATCAGTCCTGTTTTGAGCGAGAGCTAAAATAGGATGACCTCCAGCTACGGAGGAGAAGGGCAGGAGTAGACAAAAGGAAGGAAGAGGACTGTAACAGTGTCAGAGGCAGACAGATTAAGAGAGGGGATTTTATAACTGTTTACAACTTCATGAGAAACGGGAGCTTTTCTCACACCTGCAGAACGAAAGTCTCTGCTGTAGTCTCTTAAGGAGATCCAGAAGAGAATCATAGTGAAAAGAAACCTTAGTAAACCTTACTTAAAAATGAAAATTGAACGTGACGTGTCAGAAAATGGTAAATAAAATCTGACACTGTGTTTGCATTGACATTAATGTTGTTGATTAAACCTGATAAGGGCGCCAGTTAAGAAATGCTAAAGGATTTTTCATGTTTTTGTGGATGCGTACAAGCGTAGGTTTCTTCTCTTCTTTTAGTCCGGTAACTAACTTACTAATATTTGTGTACAACGTAAATCAACCCAAAGGTAATGACGGTACATCAATGAACAGGGTCACTTTAACATGTCAATGCAATTCAATTAGGCATTCTACTACATTCCATTCTCTACTGTGCTAACTGTCGCTACTCAACACATCGTTGCCCTCTAGTGGTCAGGAGGTACGATCCCCTCCCCCTATCACTACACTCCTTTAATATCTTTTCTTCTATCTGTGCTTTTATCTGTGTCTTTTACTTTTCACCTTACACACAGTGCACCCTATTAAAGGGAACATAACCACTCAGTTGAGACTAATCAAGACTTTAAGATTCATCACTTAAATATAAATGAGCAGAATGTGCAGCTGCTCTTTGTTTACTACCATGTGTTACCACAATGGAGGGCAGATAACTTTACTCCCACATACACACATCAGCCAACTGTTGTGGTGATAACACTACGGCCTCTCTGCATAAGACACAGATGACCCTCTAATAAAGAAACAAAGAATCAGAGAAGATCATCTCGACATTGTGAATGCTGGGAAGGCAGTGGAATTCCACTAATTTCACTCTGATAGATTTCACATCTTCCAGTAAAACGTGTATAAAAAGCCCCTTTTTTTAAATACAATACAGGTGTTTAAATGAGCACTTCCATTTTTTTCTAATCAAGCTGTCTTTAATATCAAGCTAGGTTACTGCATTTAATCCAGCTAATATGTATCCAAATTGTAACTGTATATCCATATACAATTAGCTACAACACCTGGATTTCATCATTTATTTCTAACACGTCCAAATTTACAGGAAGGGCTTTGTTTAATGGCCAGAATTTCACAGAAACAGCACTGGTGAAGTCTCCACCGATCCTGTCATAGTCTCGGACTGTCGACTTGTCTCCATTACTGTCATCCAAGGTCTCACTCCTGCATTCGTCATCCCTGACCACAACTTTTACAGACACTAGAACAACTCAGCATATCTAAAAAGATCATCACAGAGGTTCTGTTCTAGGACTGATACATTTTCCCGCATAAATGCTCCCCTTAGGCAATATCAGGAAGCTTAGGGAACTGTATAAATTTCATTTTTTTACGGAGATGACGAGTTCAAGGTGTTGGCTTGGCTTCAAATTCCCCACATAACCACTCCCACCTAAAAAGTTACAGGACTTTTTAGGTGGGGAGCTTTTCTGCCAACATCTTCATGCCTGATACCAGAGAACACTTTCAAAGATCTTATGGAGTCCATGACTGTATAAGCTACAGCTTTCTGGCAGCACAGTGAGGACCTACAGTGTGTTAGCCAGTTTGTTTTAACGTTAAGGTGAATTGTGATGGATGTGTCGGATAAAGAGGAAGCTAGGCCAAGAAAATCTTGTCTGGAAACAACAACTCACTGGCTTTTTGTTTGATACCTGCCATATATGCTGCATTAGATTTGGGAGGATGGTTGAAGCTGTCTTAGCTGACAAGTTGTATATATGTAACAAAGAGCCCTGCAGATATATAGATATATTACACCAGCAGCACAACACTGACAAGCTGATATATAATCACTCATACACGTTTTTTAATGTTTTGTACGGTACCCAAAATCTGTCATTAACTTATTCAAACTCTGTCTCTTTCTCTTCCATTCTGCTTTATGTAAGAGTTTCTATTTATGTATGTTGTCTAATTGGACAGAGTGAATAATATGGGAGCCTTTTCCTTTTTCTTTTCCAACCAGTGGGGCAGATTTTAGGCCCCTCTCATTATGTCTGGAATGTCAGAAACAAAAAAAAGACCCTTTAAAAGATTCATAAGCTGCTAATGAGGTTACGCAGCACATTTCAAAGCAAAAACAGTGTGACGAGGTGTGTGTGTATGTGTGCGTGTGTGCACATCTCACAGAAAGAAGAGGTGGGGGTTATGCAATACTGTTGCTCAGTGAAAAGATTAACCAGATGAGCAGACACTGTCAGCTAAAACAAACGGCAGACGGGTCGTGGTGTCTGACTGGATTGTGAAAAAGGAAACTGGTTCATGTTTTCAGTTTATATTCTAAACCACTTCTGACAACTTCAGTCTGTAGTGTAAGAGAGGGGTCTTAAAAATTCTCATTTTCAATTCATTTATATAATGCCAAATGACAACAACAGATGCCTCAAGGTGATTTATATTGTAAGGTAAAGACAATAATACCTAATACCTCCTATGTATTTCCTTGCTTAACTAAAAGTAGCTTCCAAAACAGTAACTTTGTTTTATCTTTATGGGCTACTAGTTGTACATCTCATATATTCAAATAGCAAGCCACTAGTGCTCCCCTCAGTCTCCCAGTACATGCACCTATGAAATACGTTTGAACATCCTAGGTGACTCCTGTCTTGAGTTATCCCATTCACAAGATTTTCAGAAAACCTGACCTCTGACCTTGAGGTTGAGGTCACTGAGACTGAACCTTATGCGAAATTCTTATAGATACATTTATGATATCAATTAGAAAATCATAGATCACGTCTCTTTCTCTTTGATCTTGAGATCAAGATTTGAGCTGGTCGGAGATTTTTTGGTAGATGCACCTATGGCATGAATTTGAATATCCTGCGTCTTCATTTTCAAGTTGTTGTGTTCACAAAGTTGGGTGTCCATCCAAACTGTTCCCCCCTTTTACACCTAAAATGTAACAGGTATGAAATAGTATTTTGCACCAACAAAGACATCCCCAAAGCACTTGGGATGAGGAAACTGGACAAATGGAGGACAAAACAAGAAGCGGCAGGCTTAAACAACTATCTACAATAGTAGAGGACAGGCCACAAATGCTTGGTGGGCCCTAGTCTACTTTTTTTTGGATGATGACTTTCTTTTAATCTTCAGTAATCATACAGCATACAGGAATGTGTACAGACATGTCTGTGTTCCTGACTGCTGACCGGGTAATTGTGAGATATTTCTTACAGTACCCTGCATTTAACATCTAACTAGAAACTCCACTAGGGTGTGGTTTCCTTTTGGAAGTAATTTCTTATTAAATAAAACAAAAACGCACTTTCAAAGTGCTCTTTTTCTCTCATTATTGATTTCTAAACAATGTAGAAAATAAATGTTTAAGTTGAACGCTCATTTTTACTACTGCTGACCACCGCTTCTGTTGATAAAAAGCAAACAGTGGCACACCTTTTGGCTGTTGTTTGTGAACATTAATCATTCAACTTTGCAATGCATGTTCCAGCTCGAGAAACAAAATACTTTTTTTTTTTAAATGATAAAATGGTTTCAAAGCACAGACCTAACCTTTGCTATTGTGCTATCGAGCGACACCTCCATAAATCTCCATGAGTAACGCTTCAGCATGCTAATGTTAATAGCTTAAGCACTTTAAGGCATACTTTTATGCTCTGCCAGATGACTTGTTGAAAAATCTGGATTAATCTGCAGTAAGGTCTCCAACGCTGAACATGTTTTTATATAAGTCTTCGAAACATTTGCATAGTAATGGAGCTGCGTCATATTATTATGCTTAGGGGCTTCTTACAGTTGAATGCAAACAACAGCATAAGAGATGTGTGCACGTTGTGGAAGGGGAGGAGGTGAAACGGCGGATGATAGCAATTTGTAGAGGTGATGAAAATATAATGTATGGCAACATTAAAAGCATGATGAAACCTGCTTTTTCATTTCCTTTCCGTGCACCTTGCAGCGTTAAAAAAAAAATGCAATCAAGTTAGCAAGAAGTGGGAGCAGGAGGGGCAGCTAAAGAAGAGGAAAGCGAATGACTGGCTACTATGAGGACGATGGTAAGGTCATGTATAATAAAACTGAAAATTTGACTAATTATTGCTGTTAATTAGTAGCGCTGATTAAAAAGCTGAAGTTCTAATTTTGAATTGTGATTCATTGAATGAAATCTCACACAGGTATTCATGAATGTGATTTACATTATAAATATATATGAGCTCATTTCAGACCTCTGGGATTTTGTTATGGTCATGTTTTCATTGTTTTTTAAACACTGGAAAACATTTAGCCTTTAAAGAGCCATTTTCATTTCAATGATAATGGCACCTTTCCATTTATCTCAAAATGCCAGCCTGAGAGGTCTCACAGCAGATGCGAGAAGTTATTATTATTTTTCTTTATAACCGCACTCACACGAAGCAACGAAACAAATCGCGACGTAAACAGAGGGATGCATCATGTTTGGCGCATTAACGTGTGCGATGACGATTATGTTTATTTCTTCATATCTCAATAAAAAGCTATTTTCGGCTGATAACTTATTCATGAGGGATCACCACAGGGGTAGCTTTGCAAATATGATTTGGCAGATTTTCATCTAAGCAAACGAGTATAAAAGTCTGTTTTTCAGTGTTTCCAGTAAGGGAACATATGTGAAAAATCACGTGTGAAGGAGTTAGGTCTGTGATGGAGTCAGAACCAAGGAAAAAACTGAGAGAAAAGACTCTTTCATTAAAGTTATCCGCTAATCCTTCTTGCCTGTAATGTGATTTCCACCGGAGCCAATTGCCCCTTCTGGCTCACAGACCAAATGGGCCGTTCTCGTTACTCGGCGCTCTGCGTCTTTGCTAATTTTTCTTTTTCAAACACACACATAAACACACTTTCTCTTACCTCCGTCATGTGAATAAGGTAGAATCTCAGTTCTTCAGCGTAATCTGCAAGACAAATTAAGGAAGACGATGAAGAAGATGTTAACAAGACTTTTTTTTTTTTTTTTGCCAAGCCAACTCTGCTCTGGTGATCTTTTTTTCGCTCGCTCGCATCCTTCTTGTACATAAAGCAGCATTCCTGATTTCCGATTACGATACTGACAAAATACTTTTTATTGATGGGAAGCTTTTACTGTACGTCAGCTTCATAGACATCCTCCCATATTTCACTGAGAAAGCCCTCTGTGAGACAGGCCTGTGTGTCTGGAGTCAAGATAAATGGTTTTAATCGAGTGAACGCCCGCAGTCGAACTCAGACCCCCAGAATTTATACATCGTGGTTTAATGTTGTGTTTTGTTTCACATAAGCAGACACACAGGTCAACAAATCTATCCATCCACGATCTATCTCTGTCTGTCTTATGAAGCAAAATAAGGTAATAAAGTCAAATTATTAAAAGATATTATTTGTTTGTTAAGAGATCAAAAATAAGTTACACTTACCGGGATCTGTGTGCGATTTTATTTGATATGATTTTTATTTGATTAACACTTTTCAACAGATTTTTTTATTCTTTTATTCAAATGTCTCTGATGTTCACTGGTACACTTTTTTTAATTAATTGAGTATGACCCATCAGAAATTAGTGGAAAATTGCTTGGATTAAAAAAAGGAAAAGGACCCAGTCTTTCAGGGGAAATGTTTTAACTTTAACAGAAAGAAGATTAATACATAAAAGTTTTTAACTACACTGTCATAAAGACTGATTTAAGTTTAACCCAACCAGCATATTTAATACTCTCCCATGTCTATTCATAAACTTACAAAGAAGAGCAAGAAAGAGGAAAGTGATATTTAATGTGCTGGTTGAAGCCCAATCCCCTCTGCCTGGAGCACAGTGTTAGAGTTGCCAGTATGTTCCATCATAATTGCTTTTTGGATGGTCAAATCAGGCTTTGGGACTATGTGGGTTTGTGTCTGATGATTTCTGTAACTCTGTTTAACAAAACCAAACGAGACAGCTGTCAGCTGAGAAGAAGCGAGCAAGGAGCCAAAGTAGCAACCTCTCTTCACCTTCCATTGAAAAAATTTACAATCAAAATGCCTTTTAAACGGGGATTTCCCTCCTCTTTATGATCACTTTTTCAGTTTGAACCCCCATTTGAGTTTAGTAGGTCCGATCACCTTTAAATACAGTTAAATACATTTAAAGGAGCCCACCCTAACCAGAAAAACTGCAAAATACTGTAGTGTGATTGCTTGAGGAGGTTAAAACAGACAAATCTTTGCTTAGGCGACCCCTTGTGGCTGTAAAATCTCTAGTCATTTTTAGCTTTTTTTTTTCAGGCAAACCACCATTCAAGCAGAAGATGTAACAAAGAAAATACAGGGGAAGGTTTTAGCATGACCTATGCATCTGTTGTGGCCCAAGCCATGGTCTTTCCCCAAACCTAATCAAGTAGTTGTGAACTAAATCTCACCAGGCCGTGACAACCAAAAATGATGAGTCAGCTAAGGTCAAATAAACACAGGAAGAAACCCCTGTTTATGTGCAGTCCAGTAATCTAAGAAATACAAGATGCCAGGCCCTTAACCTACAATCTTCCTAAATGCTCTGTAGCAGAAAAACTTCTTATCATCCATGTGAAAGCAGTATTAGCCAATCTGAGAAGACTGTACACTGTATGGTGTTTTGAGTGTCATTGTGATTCAACGGTTTCTGTGAAGAAGTGTCATTTTTCTGTCCAACAACCCTGAGAAACAGTATTCAAAACTTTATCTCTTGTCTGAGGCATAAATTGACGCATGTTTATTATACTTACAGGGCCATGTGTGAATCCAGATTTTGAACAGTGACAGTAGGAAGCAGCAACAGAGGCCCAAAACTCTACTAAACTACTGCTGCTTTTTTGTGTGTTTTGTTCTGTTTTGGGCTCTGATTTTTCTCCACATTATAAAGATCTGTAAACCACTATGTATAACCAAAGCCCATGTGATGTGCAGAAGCAACAGCAGAGGTCACTGTTGGATATATTTCTGATGACAAAAAAACAGAGTGCTATCAAACTGCACAGGACTGTAAAAAGCTAATAATATGAGTAAGGTTTAAGTTTAAACCAGAGAATAATACAGATAGAGACATCCTATAACAATTGAAAGACTTCTAAAATATAGTATTTTTTAACCTTTTACTTAATTTCCAAAAAGTTATCATTTGAAATGGGAGTGGATTTCAAGAAAACCATGATACAATGCTGTCTGAGGGATAATACTTTCAGTTCTTTACAGTCACTCAAGTTTTCACGTTAATCGACTAAAGAAAAAGATAAGATTACCTAGTACCAACAAAGTAAAAGATAAAGAATTTTGGTTCAAGAGAGAGAAGGTTTCACATCATGGTGAGCGTTAGTCTTGTTAGCTTGTTTAGTGTAATAACAATATTTAGATTGACACAGGGTAATTTTGGCTTTACATGTGTTTTTTACTCTCTCATTGTTTCCCACGCTCCTCTGCCTAGTATTGGGGTGACAGGAACACCGGAAAGCCCCTTTATTGAACTTGTACTGTGTCCTTACACACACTCACACACGCACACACACACAAACACATAAAACACACCCTCACTGAAACAAACACAATCCCCCGGCGCCTCTTTCCTGAGTGACGCTGCTGAAGCAAAATAACAATGACAGGGTTCAGGGTGGAGATTTGTTTGTGTGTGTGTGTGTGTGTGTGTTGTGTGTGTGTGTGTGTGTGTGTGTGTGTGTCCTCTCATGAAGAACACACAGACACGCAAACTCAATTGAATCCCCACCCTGGTGATCACTGATTGTTTGGGTGCAGGATGGAGGTCAGAACTGGACCAGAGGAGACTACCAGTGTCTACAGAGACGGTAGAACAGCTCAGAAGTGCTACTAGATTTGTTATTCAATGCTTTTCTTAATACAGTCCTATCTTGTGACAATGCATTTCCAATGTAATGCTGCAATTAATAAAACAAGTTAGCATGTCCTATTTCAGTTAATCCTAGTCAAAAAATGTGTCACAAACATTTCTGATTTAACAGCTTGTTAAAATAAAAGAATGAATGCAAAGTTTTTACCAAAACTTGTCAATAAAGGACTGTAAAAGATGGAAGGACCTATATTAGTTCTAACAGTCAGAAATCCACAAATGCTCTGGCTTCAAAAAGAGATCTGGCTCCACAGAAAACAATCCTGCTTCCCTCGTAAATTATGTCCTCAGTTAACACTTTCCTGAAGATTTAAAATATTTTTATAACAACACATTGATCGACAACAAAGCTGGAAATTAAATCGTATTTGCCAGTGGTGCCGTCGTAAAATCTCCTGACGGCACCACCATAGTAGGACTGATATGAGCCAATGACGAAACTGCCTACTGGGAGGAAACAACGGTGCCAACAAAAACCAAGGAAATGATAGTGGACTTTACAAAATCAAAGCACACTCAGCACTCTGCATACACAGTGAGGAGATAGTGTGTTGGTATTCATATATCAGCTGACCTCACCTGGGCCACACGTATCTCCCATCAGGTGGGGACAGCCCTACAGAGGCTTTACTCATAAGGAAGTTAAAGCATGCTCGCCCCCCTCACCAACTGCTGGCCAACTTCCACTGGTCAACAATAGTAAGCCTTCTGACCTCCTGCTGTGCGGTGTGGTTCGCCAGCTGAACAGGAGAGAACAGAAAGGACCTACAACTGGTGGTGAAGGCTGCAGAGCACGTCATCAGGGCGACTCTCTACCCTCCCTCAGTGGCCCAATCCAAAAGAAAGCCAGTTGTATTATATTGGACCACACCCACTCTAAACATCACCTATTCTTAATCCTGACCCTCTGGGAAGACAGTCAGATCAATCAAGTCTAAAACCCACAGATTAAAAAACATCTTTTTCACTGGCAGTAAAAAGCACTGCCCCTCCTCCCCACTTACAGCTGTGGAGTAATAAATCTTTACCCAAAGAGCAGGAAGTGCAATTTTTAAAAACATGTCACACTGTTGTTCTATATATACTACCTCACTGTGCTTACCTTTTTTCATATTCGTGCTATTGCGTATTTTTGTATTTTCATTTTTTTTATGAACAATGACGATAAAGACCTATTCTATTTTAGATTAAAAGTTTTTAAAGTTTTGAAATATTCTGCTTGATTTATCTGTTATTATCTTATTATTATGCCCTATTATCTATTATTATCTTTTTAGTCTTCTTGTCTTAGGGGAATAAACTAGCATATATGTGTACTCTAAAAATGAAAAAGTACAAGAAGTCCAAACCAAAAACTACTAAACTACAAAAACAAAGAGGTAAGGACTCAAAAATGTAGCTAATTTAGCATGATTAGATCATAATAAACATTTACTGTTGAAATACTGAAAGTGAGCTCCGATTTTCTTCAGAAAACAAAACTGTAAAAAATAATAAATGAATAATTAAAAAAATATTTTTAATAAGGTAATCAGCTGGGTAGCCATTTCAAGTTTATTTAAATAAAGGACTTTGGTTAAGATTTGTATTGAAATCAACTCTTAATATGCTTAAGAATCCATATTTTACTAACATAAAAAACACGTCCTTTGTCTTACTCCAGTAGCCAATCAGATAAGGCTTGTTATGCGGGGAGAATTCAAGCTTTAACATTCTGGCAGAAAGAACTCTGTTTCATTACTCTTTTATTAGTTTAGCTTTATTCTACTTAATTCTACTTAAGAATCAGACAACTTTTCCTGTACTTTGTATACATGCACAATGCTGGTTCACATCTGCTTTAGTTACCGGGTGAAAACCAAGTGTTTTGCACCTTGTTTTCACCTTCATGTTACTTTTTTTCAGTATAACTGCAATCATAATTAAAAAGCGAGAACTCGTAATCCTCATTCTCTACATACTCATAGCAGTGCTTCTGTGGTTCTCTCAGGCCGCTCTAAAACCTACATGGTGATTCCCACACACTGGCTCAGATCTGGTACAGAACACACACTCTCCTTCTGACAGCCTTTCCCTTATTTTTTGTTATCACATTAACAGATCACACAGCATAAAGCTTGTGTTTTGGTTTAAACCCACTTCTGGAGCAGTCAGCTTGTCAGTACAGTTTCTTGCCCATGCACATGTCTAAGCAGCCCCCCCTCTCTCACCCAGCCCTGTCCCAGTAATGCCTCCTGACCCCATCCCTGTCCTCACCCGCTGCTCTAAACACAGATATTTACGCTGGGCCCTATTTATTTGATTTGTCTGTGTTCTCTGTGGCCATGCTGGCCAAACTATTCTCTCCATAACGGCAGAGGAGATGATTGTTTACACCAAGGTGAAATAAAAAGACAAAGCAACAGGAAATTGGACAGTCTTTCCCTAAATATCCTTTGGTTAAACTCAGCTGAAAGTATTACTGCAGTCATAGCTCCCCGTGTTTATTTCTGGTTGCACAGCCTGTGTGCTACACTTCCTTTCTCACTCTGTGCTGAATTGTAAAGGTTTAGCTTGATAACATACACACACAGATTGCACACAGATTTTGGCTGTTATGGGACTGTTGAGAAATGTGTTGGTGCACTAAAGATGATTTTTTTTGACCACCTCAGTGTCTCAGAAATCTACAAATCGCGCTTCCCGTGTTTAGGCTTACATACCCTCTTGGAGTCGCAGCTGACGGAGGAACAGGGGACTCTGAAGAACATTACACCGACCTGGCTCACTTTCTCTGGTCACCAGCATTAGGTCGTTGTAGACAAACACAGTAACCTAAAAGACATGGAGGGGGAATATTAAAAAGAGAAGAATAGGAAGTTGAAAAGAAGGGGATGGAGGGCAGAAGTTGGTGAAGGAAAACAGGATGTGAGAATTGGGGGTGGGGGTGCATTACATCTCAGATGATCTCACTTTGGCTTTACACCTTACAAAATCAGCCTGCAACCCAGTTAACTACACGTACACCACTGAATATTTGGCAGGTTTCACCCCTCTACAGTTTTTCCCCAACTCATGTCCTAGCACAGGAAATGCAGTTCACACATACAGAGCTATGGTCATATGTATACATCCTCCCACATGGTGGTTTGGTGTCTGAATATCAACCATGCGCATACACTGACATAGTCCTAAATTTATTTTTTATTAACTGAATGAGGCATTCAATGACTATAAGCAACAATGAGTACCTCTCTAGTTGTTTAAAGCACACATAAAGTTTATATCTGGGGGATTTTATTTCATCTTTTATTTTATTTTGTATTAAGAGACGGTAAGTTACAGCCCATGTCTGGCTTTATGCTTTTGCAGTGCTAAGGTATAAAAAGTCAAATGAACTGAGAATGAAACCGAGCAGGAAGAAATCAAGATGACAAGAAAAAACAAAGAAAACACCTAAATTAAGGTTAAAAAAAAAGACCTCTTACGTAAGCAGGTGCAAACATGCAACATAACACACATAAGCTGTAATTCGTGCAGATGGGCAACGTTTCAAGACAATGCTTTTGCTTTGGTGGCTTCCTCTGAGGGCTAAGATAGCAGAGGGTATTTCAGATGTAGCCAGCATGTGGTTAGTGTGTGTGTGTGTGTGTGTGTGTGTGTGTGTCTTTGAGGATGTCTGTGTGTAAATCTGAGTGGGTGGAAGAGAATGCTCGTAAGAAAGAAAAGTAAAGGACAAAGTGCATGAAAGCAGCAGTTTTCACACAGAGAAGCACACATATTTAGTATGTATAATATTTGTGCAAACTTGTGCACAAAATCAAATATACACTTCAAATATTTACATTTTCCACGCATACTTGCTGTCGCATTAAATCTTTGTATGTATTTCACCGACATTTTTGTGCAACAAAACGCTTTACAATAATGCAAAGCTTGATAATTCCTGCAACAATTTTGTCTGATTAAGATTTCCATCCATTTTCTTAATCTCTAATCCTTAAGCACTTATGCATTAATATCCCAGCCCACACTGAAGGAGAAGTGGGGTGCACCCTTTACAGTTCTATGTTAAGCAGAACGAAGCATAATGTGGAGAAAAGCCAAATGTAATTTACCCATACTGAAACGCAGGGTCTCAAACAACAACATAACTCGCAAAATACTCTTAAGTTAACTTAAAGTTAAGTAAAGAATCTCATAAAGCATAAATGCTGCATATTCTGTTCAAGAATATACAAAACTAGCGTGCTTTGTAAATCGAAATAGTTACATTTATTGATAATATATATATATATATATATATATATATATAATACAATACATACAATACATCTTGAAAATCTGGTGATTTAATCAACTTGCATCTCTTATGTAAAAGATTACAGTGAAATCTTCCTGTTGCTTCACTTTGCACTAAATATGATGGTCCGCTTAGTCTTTCTGTTTGGCTGTAAATGTTAAAGTGCTACATGTTAGTTTGCCTCCCAGACTAAAAGAGGAAAAGCTGGAAAAACACAGAGAGATCATTAAAAAAAACAGCCTGTATAAAGTGGCAGAGTGGAGAGAAACTCCCTCCTGACAAACACTGCCTGCTAAATATTTGTTTTACCCATGACCCCAGAGAGAGTCCATTATTATACTTTGATGCCAGCAGTGGCTCCGCTTTACTGCATATAGCTGAGATTATGTGACAGGACCAAAGCTGAACTCAACAGTGAAATACGCTTTTCTTTTAGAGTATACAGTCCAGCCCACACAGACCTGCTTCACGTGCTTCTTTCAAACAAAACATTTGAAACACGAAACTAACACCTTAAATTTCCAATGCATATCCACCTGTTTTGGTGAACTAGTTTAAAGTTATTGCAGTGATGTCATCATCATTTCATCTGCGGAAACATTCAAAGCTTTTCTTTCCACGAATCTATCCACTAATTAGGGTTGTGCAAATGTAAGTTAATGTGACCGACAGGGGCTAGCCTTTTATAAGATTACATTACCAGATCAGCGATGAATATTTGGCATTTAATACAATCTTTACAGAATAACATTTCATACATATTACACAACAACATTTACAGACTATTTCAGAGACATACTTTGCATACTTGTCACTGGGATAGGAATACTTTGAATTTATATTATTTATAACATTTCTTAACATTTTTCAATAATGTACATTGAAAAGCAACGTTTGATGCATAAAACACAATTTATCTGTCAGTCTGATCCTTGCTGCTCTCTTTCTTCATCCAGTATTGATTTTCTTGACTCAAGTGGACAGCTCCAGTTCAGACAGCTCCTGCACTCCATTCCTCTCCTGAGATGTCGCTTTACACTTACACTTGTGTGCTTTCACACACACACACACATATTTATATCTATATCTATATATATATATATAGATATATATATAAGTATATATATATGTATGTATATACATTTTGAATCAAGGCAGTGAGACGGCACTTTCACTTTGGCCAAATTAAAGAAAAACCACAAAGGAGGACGCAGCAAACCGACCGAATGCTTGCCACTGCTGGGAGAGATCTTATTGTATCAGTGAAATGAAAGAGCTCTTTGAAACAGCGGATTATGCATCTCAGACACACCTTAAATGAAATCCTGCATAATGTTTTAGATCCTTCTCGATCATTTACTACCATCCTTGGTCAGAAGATTAAATTAAAATAAAAGCTTCAAGCGGGTGTTTTTAGGTTTTTAGACACAGACAGATTTTAATATGCAAGAAAAATAATTAACAAATGCATGCATATGATCACAGGCAAAAACAGACACTCTGTTTTGATGGCCCTTACCTTAAGAGAGTGGTGCTTGCTCTCGTGTAGTATCATCTCTTCAGATATGATGAGTGTTCGGCTGCAGAGGTCAAGAGGCTGTAACAACAGAAAACAACAGGCTTCCTGAAGAAATGAGGACACAACATTACCAAATCAAATTCTCATCCCGTTATTCATAACCAGCAGCTTTAAGGACATTAATGCTTGTAATATTGAGGTAAATAGTACTTGTAGAGTATTTTCCTTCTGCTTAATATTACCCTAACCTCTTGAACATATGTTGAGCATTTTTCAACATGAAATCCAAAAATATAACATTGCATCTGTCATTGGTAAGCTGAAAAGCTGCAGTACCAAATCCATTTTGGCTCCCAAATCCAATCGATCTGCTTAAAAGCAAAAGCAGGTCTTTTTTATGGAGGGAAACGCCGCTGAAACTGATTCTGTCGAGACAGAAAGCAAGTTGCAACTGAGAGGCGGTATGTGCGGTTGAGCACAACAAGACAGTGACACTTAAAATGAAATAGAATGGCAACGTGGGAGGAGGGGACTTCCTCTCAAGTCCAGGGTGTGACAGAGGCCCAATTCAACATGTGCAACATTTGAATACCGTGTGAAACAGGGTGGGGGCTGCGCATTTGTATACATGACTCCATATGAAGAAAGTACCAGCACAGTCAGTGTGTTTTCAGAGTGTGAAAGTCTATCGCAGCTCAAGATAGCTAGGCCATTTGACATGTCAGTGCAGGCACAACAGTTATCTCACTGCGGTCAACACACTATACGCACATGTGAAAAACTAAGCAGTTAAGTGATGATGCTTCATTTGACATAAGCTGCCTCTTTGGAGTAGCCCCACTTAGATTTGCCATTTTATTCTGAAGAAACTGGATTTTGGAAGTAAGCGTTGAATTGGTTGCACAGAATTTTGACACTCTTTGATCCAAAATGTACAGTAAAGAAAACATCGGCCTGACATCTCATACAGTAACACTAACGCTGTTAGTGCTATTGCCTAAAGACAGAATGCAGAAAAAAATATGTAGACCGAGTCTGTGTTACGTGTGAAAATAGCTCACGGATGACTTGCAAAACACGAGAACCTCAGACAGAAAGGTCAACATATTTCCTAACTGCAAACC
>VUQG01000404.1:3687-14262 GCA_015106755.1 Etia nguti
AGGAACGGGAAGGAGACGGAAACACAGAAACAGTTGCGGGAGACGAGACACCGACGAAGAGAGAGAGGGAGCGAGAGACACGGAGGGAGAGAGAGAGGGAGCGAGAGAGAGAGAGAGAGACATGACGGGCTGGGAGAACATACGTGAATGCACATGACAGACAGGGGAGACATGGGATGAAACACAAGGAGGGGAACATGGGAACAGAAAAGGGAGATGAAACACAAGGACCTGGAGAGTGAAGGTGTGACGCACGCACACACACACACAGAGGGAGCGAGGGACACATAGACAAACCCAAAGACAAAGAGACAAGAGAGCATAAACCTGAATTTACCAATAAACTCAGCGACAAGAACAGGACTAAACTCAGTACTAAAGTGTAGAAAACTGAATTATTACAACACAAAGAAATCACAAAAACACAATAAATGCAAAATGCTGATGAACCATGACACTAACCGCATAAACATTACACTTAACAGATACAACACATAGAAAAAGAGCTGCAAAGCTCTTGTAGCACCTACAGACGACCAACCCATAACCATCGCCTCAGGTGGCTGGAGGGGTGGTGTTTCAGCAATGTGGGTTTATCCAGCTCTCCATTCATTTTTGGGGGGGTTAAACATGATGGTTGTTCCAATATCTGGAAAGAAAGCACCCCCAGTTTAATTAAAGTGCTTTCCCACTCCCTCTTATGCTGCTATTGTATCATGACACCCCTCTGTTGTACTCTTCTCCTGCTTTTTCATCATACTGACAGTACTCAAAATAAATAAGTTCAACAGTGTCAAACACACTCCCTCTTTACACCTGACCACTCAGAATAACTTCCACCTGGCTGCAGGTACAGGACTTTAAATTAGAAGAAGAAGAATTGTGTACCCTCTGCAGCTATAAACACTACTCTGAGTTCCCAGCAGTATGCATGAGCAGGTGTACCTTGAGTAAAGAAGCATGGATGCGTATGTGTTTGTTCTTTTTCCTGTGGGACATGAATATAAATTTCACCTTCTGGGCCATTATCATCTATCATTACATCCAGAAGACAAAGTGTGCATTAAATGAAGTTGCAAAAGGCCCCAAGCAGAGAGTGCAGCTGATCTGTATAGTACATAGCAGGGTGCATACATTTAGGTAGAAAAAAAAAACATTTTGTACATGAAACTGAGCTTGTCAAGTGTATGTGGATCTTTTTGTAACCCCAGAAGAAGAGTGGCCTGTAATTTCAATGTATATTAAAACCAGAGAAGACTGGCCCACGGACGCACGGACATTTTATCCTCTATTTATCATAGGCAAACATAAGTATGTATCTTTATTTTATTTATATAAGGAATAAAATATAGATGAAAAAGCAGAGGAATGGTCAATACTAACACAGAAGGACAGGTAATGTTTAATCCCCTCTTATTACAACCAGGTGATCTCTTTCTGTTTTTCAAAACTAAAATATTTTGGGAAAACGCTGCCCCCTATTGGTGAAACTTTTAGTTCAATTTTGGAGATGAGGATTACAAGAGGTACCTTTAAATAACTTTAACTTAACTGAAATTCATGACACATATGTCCATAATATTAAAAATAACTAATAAAACATCCATCCATTTTCTGCATCTTAGTGTCATGGGGGCAACGGTTTAAATAGAAATGACTTCTCTCTCCCCAGCCACCTCCTCCTGTCCATCTCTCCTCAGGGGGCACTAAGACGTTTCCAAGCCAGCTAAGAGATGTAATCTCTCCAGCATGTCCTGGGTTTGTCTTGGAGCCTCGTCCCTGTGGGACATACCCTGAACACATCATTTAGGAGTTACCCAGGGGGCATCCCGGTCAAATGCCCAAACCACCTCACCTGACTCCTTTCAATGTGTAATGGTGGCTCTGCTCAGAGCTGCTCCAAAATGAACGAGCTCCATCTACTGTTCGCTGAAGCCTCATCAGAAATGGTCTCAGTGAAAGGCAGCTATCAAGAAGCCATTCTTAAGGACAGAAAACAGAGAAAAGAACTGGACTGAAAATATGTGGTAATGTGTCTCATGAATGATGAATCCAAATTTGAAATTTGTGTGGAGGTGGTCAGGAGAGAGGTCCAACAGGGAGTGTATGCAGCATCTGTAAAACACTGTTTAGGCTCTATCATCCAAAGACGAGCTTTGAATGTCCTTCAAGAAGCCTGGAAAACTATTTCTGAAGATACTTAAAGAAATGACAGGAAGCTGCCAAGCTCATTAGAATTGTTCTTTATCGAAACATGCAAATATACATGAAAATAAAGGACATAAGACTGTATTTTCATCTGTATTTTATAAAATCACTGCACCTATTACCTATTTTGCTTGCCAAACAAGACTTTTGCACAGTACATTACATATATGTATGTCATGTGTGTGTATTTTTGTGTGATTATCGAATTGCTTCAATCAGCTGAAAATAGTCACGCTTTGCGCTCGACAAAGGATACAAACATCTGCAGCTGCCGTGAGACGCCGTTTGTGTTTACTTCACGCAGAAAGCATCTGAATAAGAGTTCATATTTTTGAGTGTAACCCCAAATTGCTCTCATTGTACCTGTAATCAGTCTGCTTGTGTGCGTTCAGTAAACTGGATTTGTTTATGTGCCTCGGCTCCATTAGCCTTCCTACAGAAGATAAACTGCATCTGTGAGTGTTTTTTCAGCTGTGGAGCTTTCTCTCCCAGTGGGGTCACGGGGGGAAAAAAAGAAACAACGTGGTGACATTGCTTTGCTCTGCGCCAATTTGAACAGATAAAAGAGGAAATTAAATCTTGTTTATGCGACAGAGCTGATGGCGGATGCAAAGTGTCAAGGCGAGCGTGCCCGCCGCTGGATGATTGTTCCAGAAGCGTCGACATGACTGACTAAGTGAAAACATATGGCGAGGGAAGTGGGGACTGCTGACGACCCCCACCCCCACCTACGAACCTCCCTTCCTCGTCCTTTTACCTTCGCTCTGTCTCTTCCTCTCTCCCCATCTTTTTCCAGCTGAGTGGCTCCTAATTGAAGAGGGCGTGGGTTGCGTGTCAACAGCCGTCAATGAGGTCATAAATCGTTTGTGAAGGACCGCCATGCTTCCTTAGCTTTTCCCCTGTCCTCAGCTTGGTGCCATTATTGCACCTTGTCTCTTCTTTAACGATTCAGTTTCAGTTAATAACTTTGCTCTGTGGCTCTTCTAATAAAAGTATTTCTCTCCTGCTGTAACGCTGTCAGGTCCAGAACTCATAAAACCAACTGCAAGCGTGTGTGCACTTCCCTCACTGTTTGTAATAATCACTTGTAAAGAAAGTGTTTAAGATTCAGCACCTTCAAGATTAATTTACCACACTCTCTTAAAGTCTTCCTGTAGCTTCCTGCTACAGAAAGACTAGCTTGTAGTTTCCTGTTGCAGCTTTGTAGTTCTCTGTCTGATAATCTCTGATAATCAACACTGGGACAAAAATAATGTCTCCACCTCTGAGGAGCTCCTGAAAGGACATCAACAACTGAATTTCTTAAACAATGGTCACCAAACATGAATCTCTCCTTCTCTTTGTCCAAAGACCATGGCATCAGCAAAAAATGTCAGCCTGATGGCCAACTAAAACCCCACCGAAGTATTAAAATGAAATACAGAGAGAGCTGAGAGTGAAGGTGAAGCTGTTGATCGTCTGGTCCATCTACATTCCTACTATCAAATATGCTCTCCAGCATTGTGGTCTCAAGAAGAGCGCTTTGCTTTTTTTGTAGAAAATGTTGCCTTGTTGGTTTTATTCAGCATGAACCTGAAGATGTGAGACCAAAGTCAAAGCAGCTAGGAAAAGAATTAGCAGCTCAAAATCGGAGGCCATGGTTCCCAGCCAGAAAAGGGTGGATTGCTCACTCCGATCTTGGGAAGAAGTTGCTGCCTCAAGTTTACGAGTTCAAGTATTTCGGGACGCTACGGTGGAGATGAAGGTCACCTGTGACCATGAGCACCATATACTGACTGAAAGCATGCAAGTTGTTGAAGGGAAGGGAGTTTGGGCTCAGCCTTATAGATGTCTCCTGGACATGAATGTGAGGTATTTATGTGCATGTCCAACTGAGAGGAGACAATATGTCTCTCAGCTGGCTTAAGGATTTATGAGCCTGAGGATTTGTGCTCAGACTGTCGTGATAGTAAATGGATAAAAATGGCCAACAGAGCCCCGAAAAGATGTGAGTTTAAGATCTTAAGATTATCTAAATGGAATATATTTTTTGAGAAAGACATTTTTGCATCAGTCATATTATCCATTTATTTATTCATACTTTTCATTATCCTGAAATTGCATCCATAAAGACTTTGGAAAGACGGGCCTGCTTGAAAGAAGCTATCTCAGTATCTTCTCAATGCTGCACCTGATATTTTCTCTTTGCACACGTAAAGAGTGGAAATGGACATGGATAATGAACGCGTATCCAATGCACTATTTATGGCATCTGTGCAGCTTTGCAGCTCACAGCCACATTTAATTGGATTTCTTGACATTAAGAGAACTATTTACTCACCAATGTCATCCTTATGCAAAACTTTATTATCACACTTTAGGCTACCCCCATTTAGTTCCTCCTCCCTGAGCCAGCAGACATATTCATCCTGCTCTCAACACTGCTGCAGTTACTGAGTAGCTAAATGGAGTGAAAACTGCTCCTGAATGAGATGGTGATTCTGCAGATGCATCCACAAAGCCTCCACAATGTCACATTTTGTGTGAAGCAAATTTCGCTTTATGTGCCGACGGAAAGAAATCAGCAGCCGTTGCAGCTGTCGACGAGGGTTCAGTTCTGGCAGGAGACCGGCGGGTTATGGCTCACGGCGTATAGAGCGCACCGAGACAAACAGATAAGATGAGGAGGATGTGTGTGTAAACAGATGGCTGTAAACAAAGTAATGATAAGTAACTAAACTCAACGCTCAATCGCCAGCTGAACGCAGCTCCTCTTACGGTCTCGGAGGAAATCTTTGAAAACGAGGCGCTCCTTACGTCTGTTTGTGTCTAAGACTTCTCTTTCAAATTCTCCCGGGTTCTCCTCCTCCTCTTCCTTGGGAGGTGACATCGCCCCTCTGCTGCTGAGCTAAGAAATAAATAAACCGAGGTTGCTGCCGCCGCTGCTGTTACTGCTTCTTGAGTAGAATTGATCCCCAGCGAGATGTGGACTTTCTTCCATCTGCTCACTGCTAATTAACAGACAAGAGCTTCCCAGTAGAGAAACTTGTGCTGCTCCTCCTCCTCATTCTCCTCCTTCTCGGCTGCAGATCTGCGGGGAAACAACACTCCAGCCTCGGCAGACGCTTCAGCTTGCGAGGTGAGATAGCCAATCAACAAGCAGTATCACTTCAATAAGCAGGAACTCAAACTGAGGTCTGCAAAAAAAGGAGATGTGTGGGAAAAAATTCTACTGTTTGGCACCAGGGGAAGGGTCTGCTCTTATGTGGCTCAAATACTTTTGTATTTATTTACTGCACCTAACATGAAGCAGCATCTGGAGCTGTGAGGTAACTGAACAAGCACTGAATGGAGATCACTTACTGGTTATGTTGCAGATTCAGGCCTGACTTTTATAATGAGATCTTAGCAAATCTCTTGACTTCAGGGCTTAGCGAGCTAACTTCAGGTTAAACTCTGGGTTTACAGGGTTACGAAGGTGGACTAAGATGGCAACTAATGCTTCAAGAAAACAGGTCAACAGGTACATCCACCTGCTGACCAACAGTTCTCTGAAAAACAGCATCATGTTTGCTTGAAGAGCACTTACTAGTATAGACTGTATAACGTTCTAGGTTCTCTAAGTTTGTGTGGTTTTTCCTTCTGATCTCAGCTTTCTGCATCATCTCTTCAAAATATAAAAAAACCTTTCACCACACTGTGATAGGAAATCATTTTCTTGTGATGAAAACTGATTCTGAAGTACGATTTCATCCACATAAGGCATTTTGTAGCGAGTATAGCAGCTTGGCAGTTGTTTGACTTGAAATGACAACTTTAATTTTACATTTAGACTTTATTCTCAAAAATGAGCAATAACAATGAAAAAAATCCTTCAATTTTCTTCTTAATATGGCCCTAATACTCTGTCACACATGTTTTTGACATGTCTTTAACAGATGTAACATGTACATGGTCGAGACACTTCAACATGGCAAACAAAACAACAGTTAAAAAAAAAAAACGGGAATGTATTTGAGCTCAACCATGATCTTTATTGAGATGAAAGATGAAAAATTGTGTCCACAAACAGAAAAAAAGTAGAAATGCATCAGGAAACATGACACTATTTCACAAACTGTCGTAAGATGTTAGCGAAAGGCTGTTTGCTGTATTTATATCCTGCCCCTTAATTAAGAAGCTTTTTTGTAGCCACAAGTGTGACTCCATATGGAGTTGCACTCTTCATGAAGTTAGAGGGTGTAGTGGAGGCCTCAGATTTGGGTGTTTGTGCAGGAAACCCTCTAACTGTATGTATTTCTTACCATTTGTGAAGCAACAGTATTCTTTGTTCATTCAGTCTCACCACAAAGCTGAGATGGGTTTACCCACCAAGCTTTGCATGAGTAATGGTTATTTTTGTCTTTCTCACCCATAACTACTGTTAGAAGCTCAGCTAACGTAGAGATGTATGCGTGCACGTTGAAAATAGGTGTTTCCATTTAATCTGATGACACAGAAGCAGAGAAAAAACATCTGGTTTAAAAAACAGTCTGATTGCACCTCAGTTCTAAACAGAGTTTACAGCATGTGGTGGCACCGCTGGTTTCATGATAATGTGGAAAAAAAGTGTTATTTATGAGGTCAACAATCATCTCTGGTGCAATGAAAGCAGAGTTTATATATAGCTTGGGTAGAAGTTCCCCAGTCTGTATTTATGTGCAGCTGTCTTTACTCACAGCGGAGTAATGCTAAGTCAGGCCTAAGTGTGCAGAGCACTCTGTCAGATCTGTGAGAACATGCACCGTCTGGAAATCAGCATTTATGAAAGAGCTGCTGATTCAGGCTGGGCTGCCGTGATTTGCAGCCCAGCTTCATTTGCAAAAATCATGACCAGGGCAATATACCCAACAGGCACTCTCTCTCTGAGTGTGTGTGTGTGTGTGTTGTTGGAGAGCAAAACAAGGCAGAATTACAGCTTCCACAAGGGCCCTGTTCACCAAATGTGGCTCAGCTAATTTAGGCTAACATGCTGTTATCAGATGAAAACCGTACTGTTATTTCACCTTCAGATAATTCGTTTTTTTAAGCCAATTTGAGGGTTCCATTTTTTAACCTCAGATGAAGTTGTGTTGTCCCCGTGCATCGGATAAAACAAAAATGAGTAAAGCATTGCCACTTTGATCAAGATTAATTTGACTAGTTATTTTTTGATAGCACTTCTAGTGAAAACTGTCCAGCGTGCACAGGTGCACTTGTTAACGTTGAACTCTCACGATGAGCATGTCTGTGCGCTGCACTGAAATTAATTTGTTCTATGCTCACATCAAACTATGGCATTTGGTCAAAGCTGATAGACCACGGGCTTATGCACAAGCTATCCTTCAGAGGAGGACCACCAGCTTATGGCATGAGTGACAGGTGTCAATCACGGGCTCCTCCTTTGAAGCCTCATGGCTTTTTGGAGACAGTGACCATGGTTGGATGAGAGAGCAGCATGCTAAATTATCAGCTAACAATACTAGCTAGTCCGCATGCACAAACTTCCCTTCTAATTAGCAAGACTCACTCATGAAAACTGGACTTTATGGACATCTGTTAGTACAGTAACCTCACAGAAGTATATTATCGGTCAGATGATGTCAGTAGAAATTCTCCAAAGGAACAAACACAGTCCAGAGGTCCAGTTCAGGGACTCCAACTAGCTGAGGTGAAGCCTAGCAGACAGCTAGCAGCTACAGCTGCCTGTGTCAACATCCACCTGTCAGGCAAAGAGGCCACGCCCCTAACTATAAGCCATGTGCACCTCATGCTGCAGATTAGCATGTTGGCAGATGAGGACACAGTGCATTTATATATGACAGCATGGGGTATTGATCAAGCATCCATTAGGTAAGCATAACAATGTAAAAATAAATAAATAAAAATAAATAAAAACTATCCATATCTCCGCATGGTACAATAAAAATGAGACATCTCAATATTTTAATGGTGAAATATTCATTTCGTTTTAAGACATAGGCTATTTACATGTCCAAAACCAACTTTTGCAAACCTTAAGGTTACAATTATATAAAAGCAAGACGAGCAGCAAATATTTAATGTGTGAAGCTTTCGGGGCTTGAAAAACTCAAATACTGTTTTATTTATTTCCCGACTAAGAATTCAGCACTCAGTGGGGTACTTTTCTGCAATAAAGTCTGCCATTCCTTATGAAGACAATACCGATGTGATTGCAGTTTTCCAGCTTCTGTTCAGTGAAATGTTTCAACTGTTCGGTGTTTGTTTGGCGTCTGCGGTTTGCTGGTGTCGAGGTCAGTGCGGGCCGAGGTCCTCGCCGTTGTTTCAGAGCCTTTGTGGAGGTTTTATCAGCTCGGCAGGCAAACCAGACAGCACTGGAGCCCTCGACCTTTGAAGTTTCCTCCCAGCTGACGCTATCGGCCGACTCGACAGCTCTGAACGGTCGCCTATACGGGCTGAACAAAAGGCAGGATTAACCCCACTAAGCTTCTCTGTGTTAAATATCCATCAAAGGCTCTCTCACCTAAATTGTGCTCACTCCATGAACTCTGAGGCTTCATCATCCTGCACACTAACGCTTTTATTTTGCTGTGATCATGACCTCCTAATATCTGAGTGTCAGACAGACGAGAGAAGCAGAGATGCAGAACAAATGAAAAAAAGTTACCTTCAGATATTAAGAAGAAAGAAAATGTCAGTAAACACAGTTTAATTTTGAATTAAGGTGTTAATGTACCAACTAAACGTGTGCTACATGCAGTGACTTCAAAGTGCATAACAGGAATGGCTGCTCGACCGTTGAGTGTCCACAGCAGAGTATAACAAAGACTTCAGTGTTGCACCTTTTCTGCCTTCCTTTGAAATGAAGGTTAAAGTCTGTCGTCCTGTGTCTGTTAAGCGCTTCAGCTAAGGAGTCAGGTGGCATCTTTCCATCAACACTAGCTGGGAAGCTTTTATTACACTTACAGTAGGCTAACAACATCGCTATTTCTGCTTTACTTTGCCTGGCATAGAATGAAGTCTGGTGACAGCAGAGGTGATAAACTATGAAAGACACCAGTGCACCCATATGACTGCTCACACTACACCGAAGCGAAACAAGGGCGCATAAATTATTTAAATAATAGAAATAAAATGTGTGTTTTACAGTATTTCTTCTTGGAGATGCAGAGGGTTCCACAGGGAGGGCAGGCTGGTACTGTGTAGTTTTGGCTTTTGAGAGGCTCTGCCATGCTAAGCTATGAATGGATAGTCACTATTTCAAAATATTAGACATGAACCGAAAGATTTTTACACAGAATCAGAAAAAAAACATGTGGCTCTAATGATTATAATACAAATTGAATGATAAATAGCCCGTGTAACGTAGGAATTATTTGTAAGAATACTTATAGTGCACTTCGAGACGTGCAGAGCTGTAGTAACAACAGAGCCATGAAGCTGAAGAGCTATACACTGAATAAAAGGGAGAGTTGTTGAAGCTAGGTTAAGAAGAGGGGGAACGATCTATGAGCAGCAGTGTGGCTTTGTGCTGAGAAAGAGCTCTACAGATGTGATGTGATGTTTGCTTTGAGAGTGCTGTTGGAGAAGTTTAGAGGAGGTCAGAAGGAGCCTCGCTGCATGTTTGTGGAGAGGAAGTGTGGTGCTGCATGAGGAGTGGCAGAGTGGTATGTACGGGTGGTGCAAGACATTTATGAGACAGTGGTGAGGTGCAGGGTAGGAGTGACAGATGGGTTCAAGTTGGGAGTGAGATTACATCAGGGATCTGCTCTGAGCTCCTTGTTTGCAGAGGTAATGGACATGCTGACAGATGAGGTCAGGGAGGAGGAGGAGTCTCTGTGGACGCTGATGTTTGCAGACAACACTGTGATCTGTAGTGAGAGTAGAGAGCAGGTGGAGGAGAGCATGGAGAGGTGGAGGTATGAGCTGGAGAGAAGAGGAATGAAAGTCAGGAGAAGCAAGAGAGAATACATGTTTGTGAATGAGAGGGAGGCAGGAGGCTGAGTTGAAGATAATCAGATGTTCATCGGGAGTGGGCATGATGGACACGTACAGAGTCCATCAGAGAGAGAACTCTGAGATGGTTTGTGCAGAGGAGGGAGAGTGGATATACTGGACAAAGGATAATGGAGATGGAGCTGCCAGGCAGGAAAAGAGGAAGACCTCAGGGAGAATTCATGGATGTAGTGAAGGAGGACATGTAGGGTTGGTGTGACAGAGGAGGATGCTGCGATAGGAGGAGAAGGAGGCAGATGACCTGCTGTGGAGACCCTTAAAGCAGCAGCAGAAAGAAGAAGGAGGAATAAGTATGGTGCACTTTGAAAACAACACTTTTGAGAAACTTTTTTTTAACAAGGTGAAAAAGTTTGGTGAAGAACAAGAAGACAA
>VUQG01000405.1:0-28693 GCA_015106755.1 Etia nguti
TCTTACAATGCTGTGATTGCAGCCATTCCCCAACTCTCTGTGAATGGTACTCATGGCCATTGATCAGTGGTCTTTGATCAGTGGGTTTTGGTCAGTGGTTGTTGATCAATGGTCATGAGAATTTGCATAATTAAGATTAAGGAACTGACCTCCCAGCCCATTGTTCCTTCAGTGGGCTGGTTTCAGTCGTTATGCAAATATACTGTTTATAAGATTGGGGAAACCTGCAGTCAGCTGAGACTGAAGAAGTCACTTGGATGAGTGACGAAACGTTTCTCCCACAAAACGCTACGTCCAGATGAACAGAATCAACTTTTGGAGATCTTCATTATTTAGCTTCCAGGGAAGAGCTAAGGACAGAGCGGTAGAGAGAGTCTGTTTTGATCAAAGGTCCTGCAGGCAGGATATTTAAACAGAATTAATGAAAATTAGATTTTGCAAAGTTGATCTACAAAAGCATCTTCAGTCTTCATCTTAACTGCTTCTTTGTTGTATTTTTGCTGTGGGATGTCTTACAAAGGAACTGTCAGGTATGGAGCAAGGTCACTTAAATAAGGCTGTGGGGCAGTTTGAGAATTTCTTTCATTGTTTACACCTCCACCCTCATCTGGTATTTTAGCACTCTTAGGACAAAGACTTTTAGAAACACTGCTAACCTTCTAGAATGAATAGAAAGCAGTGGTGACGTGTTTGTTTCTTGATTTGGTCGTAGCAGTCAAAAAAATAAATAAAGCCTTTTGTGATTTCATCCTTTCCCATTGCCTTCACTTCCTCTTGCAGTGGATAATGCTTTTCTTCCTGCTCTAATATTTCACTATTTTCTTTGTGTCAACTCCTAATCTGTGTTTACTGCCACAATTATACCCTACTTATAACTGCTGCTGCTTTCATTGGAAATTCTATTCTCATTTTACACTGCTGTTTTTCCTCCACTGAATTTTCAACAAGCAGCCACCCTCTGTTTCCTGTTTACTGCAGCACAGGCATGCCTAATGTATGAGAATGGTAAGTGTGATATGTGTTTACAATCCTGTTAGTAATGACTCCCACTGAGCAATGTGTGTGAATGTAAAGGTGGGATACAGTTACAGTTAGCTGGATGGATTCTGTGAATGGCTAGGCCACAATCTCCCCAGCCAATTACACCGATCAGGCATAAAATTAAACTTTATGACCACTGACAGGTGAAGTGAATAACACTGATTATTTCTTCATCGTGGCACCTGTTAGTCGGTGGGATATATTAGAGAGCATGTGAACATTTTTTCCTCAAAGTTGGTGTGTTAGAAGCAGGAAACATTGGCAAACATAGAGATTTGAGTGATTTTGACAAAAGGCCAAATTGTGAAAGTTTGACAACAAGAGGATCTCCAGAACTGCAGCTCTTGTGGGGTGTTCCCAGTCTGCAGTGGTCAGTGTCTATAGTGGTCCAAGGAATGAACAGTGGTGAACCAGTGACAGTGTCATGGGTGATTGATGAACGTGGGGAACGAAGGCTGGCCCGTGTAGTCCAATCCAACAGACAAGCTACTGTAGCTCAGTAATGTAATGCTGGTTCTGACAGAAAGCTGTCAGAATACACAGTGCTTCAGTTTGCCGTGTAAGAGGCTGCATATCTGCAGAACAGTCAGAGTACCCATGCTGACCCCTGCCCAATACCGAAAGCAGCAACAGGAAGAAGGTGGGCTGTTCTGATTAACCACGTTTTCTTTTACATTATGTGGAAAGCCCGTTTACCTGGGGAACACCTGGAACCAGGGTGCACTATGGGAAGACGGCAAGCCAGCAATTGGGCAATGTTCTGCTGGGTAAACTTGGGTCCTGCCATCCATGTGGATGTTACTTTGACATGTGCCAGCTAACTAAGAATTGTTGCAGACTATATACACCGTTTCATGGAAGCGGTATGATAGGTGTGGCCTCTTTCAACAGGATAATCCTATCGAGCATCTGTTGACTGTGCTGGACAAACAAGTCTGATCTATTGAGGCCCCACCTTGCAACTTCCAGGACTTGAAGGATCTGTTGCCAGCATTTTTGCGCCAGATACCACAGAACACCTTTGGGGGTCTAGTGGAGTCCATACCTTGACGGTCAGAGGGTTTTTGGCAGCAAAAGGAGGCTCAACACAATAATAGGCAGGTGGTCATAATGCTATACCTGATTAGTGAATATTCACTTTTAGACCAATAGTTGTTTTGGGTACACACATGTGATAGTAGTAAGCAAATTTTATTTATAAAAACCTGTAGTCCCAAAGCACTGTACAATCAGGATAATAAAATACAATAAATAATCACAGTCATAGAAAAATAAAAAATATAGTTAACAGCAATACGAAAGTGAGTTAAAACACTGAATGAAATAAAATTAAATTAAAAAAAAACCCTCAAACACTTACTATCAATAAGAATACCAACAGAAAGTTTCAGAGTCCACAGACTCAGCTGAATGAAGTTGAAGTGTTAAATTGAAAGTCTAGGTGCCACAGACTGAAAGGCTCTGTCCCCTCTAGTCCTCAGTCTTGTGCAAGGATCAAACAACAAATTTCAAACCTGGACTGAACACAAGAAGCAGCAGCGTGTTTAATAAGAAGCTGAGATAAATACTCTGGAGCTTGTCCTTTTAGTGTTCTGTGTGCAGTTTGTCTAATATTGGTGAGCTCATGCAAATTGTAGCCTCAGTTTGTAGCCACTGCATGCCATACATCGCATGTCAGGAGTGGAATACAATGTGATCTTATGCTGCTGTTGTCCATCTGCATGTTGTGTGTTCAGAGATGCTCTTCTGAATACCTTGGTTGTAATGAGTAGTTATTTGAGTTACTGCTGCATTCTTCTCAGCTCAAAGCAGTCTGGGCATTCTCCTCTGACCTCTGACATCAACAAGGACTTTTTACTCGGACTACTGGAAAATTCCACTATCATCAATTTCAGAAAAACACCATGCTCAAAGCATCATAAATCATCTTTCTTCTCCATCCTTATGCTCCGATTGAACTTCAGCAGGTCGTCTTGACCATAAGTACATGCCTAAATGCAGTGAGTTGCTGCCATGTGATTGGATGATTGGAATATTTGAGTTAATGAGCTGTTCGAAAGCTGAAACTAGTGAAGCGGTCAGCGAGTATAAAAGGTACAATATAGCCATAAAGTTGGAATTTTACTATTTTCAAGTGTTTTACTATATATTTAACAAAAGCTGTAAAAAGTAAAAATGGATAAATGTAAAAAATGGAATTCAAGAAAAAAAAGTTCAAGTTCACCTTGTTTCCATTCTTCCATTTCCATTCGTTCAATCTTGTTGTTGTACACTGGAGGATGATGTCAAAAATTATTTATTTGTAGCTTAAAGCAAAAATAAATTGTTCATCACAACTAAAAAGAGTGGTAACACGTGCAGTAAGCCAAAACAACAGCACTTTAAAATGTAACCCTTTTAACTTCTTTATTTATGAAGCTCCTCGCAGGCAGTGCGCGTTGGGAGTTTTTATTTTCATCATGACTGCTTTCTATGTCATGCAGTGCCAACGCGCTGTCATCTGTTGCACAGAAGCTTGTTCTTGTTCTCACAAAATTGTCTGTTGTCTTCTGAGTATATTTAGGTGTGTTAATGAGGCCACCTTCCTGTGTTATTGGCCAGTAAGCTAAAGTACAGGTTAACAGCTTTTATTGGGCTTTTACCATAGTGCTTAGGTGTCTGTGCGTGTCTGGACCCAAGGACAGGTTCCCTGAGGCGTCAGACTCCTCATTAACCTTCACTTCATCCTTCTGTTCCTGTCTTTCCTCTCTGTGTCGAATCCAACATTCCTGAGTACTTGTGCCTCTCACTTTTCTGCAAGCGCCAGCATCCACATCAAAGAATATCCTACGTGGGAATTTACTCATTCATTAAAGATTTCTGTGTGTTACACATTGCTTTTTCCCCCCTGTCGTTTAATCTCTGCTCAAATACATTTTCCCATAAAAAAAACAGTTTCACATGTGTTTACCAGGTTTAGTCTAAATAAAATGCAATTTTTACACATCTCTCAAATGATGTATATTTCGACAAATACAGAGTAAGCCACTGAAAGAAAAGACTGTCGATATTAAGGCAAATAGCCTCACTTACAGGCTAAATGAAGCCAAGTGTAAAACCTAATATAAAGCCACAAAATGTTAGATTTATGAAATTTTTGGTCTTGATGTAATACTGTCTTTGAGAGCTCACATATATAAAACAGATTTTGAGTATCCATGTGCGAGTCCAGCTTTAAAAAAAACAAAATAAAAAAAACAATGCTGATCGTTGGAAAAGTGTTATTTACTCTCCAGTCCAGTGTTACTATAGTAAAAAACAAATTTCTGATGCGTTTTCACTCCATCGGTTTTGCTATACAGAACATCCCCTCAAGCTGAGTGGAGTTTAAGTGTGAGCAAGATTGCCACTATTGTGACAAGAGAAGCATCTTTACTGTCTTTTATCGCTGTCTCTCTCTGTCCTTCTGTTCCTCACACGCTCTATTTCTCTTTCCTTTTACCCCACATCACCCTCACCCCCTTCTCTCTCTCTTTCTCTGCTTCTCCCACAATCTCACTCTTCCTGCCGCTGTCAGAGGGGAATGACAACCATCTGCAGCCCTCCTGCCCCCTGACATCTGGAGATGGGCTGAGAAACCGCGAAAGCAGCACACAGACACGCTCATGTGCGCACACACACTGCCCTAATGCTAGTAAAAATGTTGCACCAGAAAGGAAACGAGACAAGGAATGGGGTATAGGGTGGAGCAGAGGTGAATAAAGAGAGAGCAGAGTGGAGCTTAGAGATATGGCTGACGTCTAATGGCATTAACATATCATGCTGTCATTATTCAGAACAGATTTTATTCCTCTCAGGTAGACAGTAATGTGAGTTATTGTGGGAGAAAAGAAAGTGAAGGTACGCTAATGAGGACTCTATGCCTATATCTCCTCAGGATGTCACTTTCAGTACTATTTCTGTCAAACAGGCTGTCATTTTATTTATTTATCTATTTATGATTACATGTTTCATATTCAGAATTATGTACAGGTTTAAGGGCAGAACAGAAAACAGTGAAAATAAGACAAAAAACATTATACTAAAGAGATGTACGAGCAGTTTAAAGGTGAACATGATTTCAATCCTCCCTGACGTCTGCACCTTTATAGTTTAATGATTAGGGGTGCTGCCATCATTGCAGTCCTCACATGCTTGTCTCTGGATTCTTCCAGTACAAAAGTTTATTTTCCATTCTCAGAGCCGAATTCTGCAGCATTATGTGACGCGTGGCTGCAAATATATATATGCAAAGCAATTACTCCTGTGCACACTTACAGCCTGAATTTATTGTGTATATCTGAGTTCATCTTGTTCAGATTTAAGACAGCATTTTCTGCCTTATCAAGCAGAAAATTTCCACCCTATTGCATGCAGTTTCTTTTACGCCCTCATACATATTTATAAATTGAACCTTAAATAGCTGATTTTGGGACCACTTGAAGGGAGTGAAAACATCTGTGAGCAGCGCACTGACACTTTACTACAAGAGTTGGAATATTGTTTGCTACTGTAGTATCCATTTGCAATTGTGTGTTTGACTAAGTGGTGAATAAAGGTTCAGTGTTCGCTTTAAGCGTTGTTTTTAATCGTTATCGGCCACTAAGGGGAAATATCTGCCGTTTAGCTGCTAAACGCTCCACTTTGCTCACCAGCTAGCCGCTAGCCGTGTCCATCTGCTGTTTGGCAGTGGGAAGGTAGTGTGGGGTCTTGCTGGAAACAGCTGCCCGCTCCAGCTGGATACACCACTGATGAGAGAGAACTAAAACAGTAAATGCTGCTGGCAGAAAAACTAAAACAATGAGTTTGAAGATGCTATGCTCCATAAAGCTGAGTGGAACTGCAGAGTTGAATAATTAGCTTTGGGTTTATCACCCAAAGTGCCAATTTTCACACACACATACAGTGCCTAGTCATTTGATCTATAATATTGATTATAATAGCTTTAATAATTTTCAGCTGGCTCTAAACAAATTAACAAAAAGTGCATTAGAGGACGACAATATGTCACAGTAGACATGCCTATGCACTGATGAGCCAAAATGCTGTGATCGCTCACAGATGGAATAAATCAAGAAGATTAACTTGTATTAATGCCATGTGATGGTCCTGATATATCGAAATGTCATCGTATTGTATGCATTGACCAGCTTTGGCCCAAAATCTCAGTTGTAGCAAAGTTTATGATGAGTACCTACTGACCTTGTGCCAAGACAGGAGAGACCTTTAACTGGCGACTGGATGATGTGGAACGAGCTGGAACCAAGTGCTGAAATTGAGACTTAATTCTGCTTTCCAAGTCTGTGAGTCTGCTAAGGTCGACTTAGGTCTGAAAGATAAAAATATCATCATCAGATGGTGAGCGTGAGGGTCCGTGTGGACATCTGTGTGTCTGTCTGGTTTTCAGATTGTGAGGATTTGTCCACAGAGAATTTACACTAGGATGCAAAACCTGTACACGCACGCCAGGCAGTGGACATAAATAAGACGTCAAAGAAGAATAACAGGACTACTTAGATTTCTTCCTTCCAGCTATCAGTGCCAAAGTATAATCAAGGCTTCCGGCTGATTCTCAAAAAGCAAAAACCACAGTTTTTCTAAATGGCCACTTGAGGCTACCTTCAAAATTGATTAAATCCTATAAACAGGAAACACTTGACTGACAAAAGTATAGGGCCACCCCCACGTAACACCTATGGAAACCCATGCCATTAAGCTCCCAGCACACAGATAGCTTTATACTCAGGATGTTTTAAAATTCTGCAATTATTGAGTTAGCAGAGCGCTGCTCGCTTTCGCACACTTTGTGCCTCAATACTCAGTAACCCCGCTCTCTATCTTTATGTCATCTGCCACTGTATGCCTGAGTTGGTTTCTAAACGCTTCCACTTTACAATAATAACACTTACAGCTGATCCCAGAATAACTAGGAGGGAAGAAATTTCATGAACTGACTTGTTGTAATGGTGGCATTATTTCACAAATGTTTGTAAAGGCAGACTGCATGGCTAGGTGCTTGATTTTATACACCAGTGGCAAATTGACTGAAAACACCTGAATTTACAGATTAAGAAGTGTGGCCCTATTTTTTTGTCCATATAGTTTAGACAGCTGCACTGGATAGTAAAGTCATATAAAGCTTCTAGTTGAATATTTTTGCCATTGCTGTCTTTATGATATTAAACTGTATGTGATGAGAGACGGGGTGGATCTGATGAAGCAACTCATGAGTCACAGGGATCTGCCTTAAATCATACACTGCTTTATTGTCCTTTTATGACACCACCAGGGACCATTGTATTGTATTTAATATGACTTGAAACCACAGACTGTATGTAAAAAATGGACATGCTCATAATATCACCCACTGGGTTCCAGTTTCCAAACTTTAAAGCTGTGAATATATCATTATGGCTGCTGCCATGCTGGAGTTGTTTTTCGGACCCAGGAGTGACCTTATTCGGACTAAAGTGTCTAATTTATCAGCTAACACTAACAAGCTTTGTTAGCAAGCTGTAACAGCTAGTAACAGTAATGACATATTACAATTTCACTCACCAAAACTCAAAGCTCAAACGTCTTTGACTGCACTACACAAAAAAATCATGCTATTTGTCTAATAATTATAATAAAACACTCCAACCAGGCATGAACAGCACAAACACAATCCTCAGACTCAATTCAGTGACTCAGCAGCCTAACAGACACTAATCATCTGCAGCTCTCTCTGGCAGGAGACTGATCAATCAAACAGCCATGCCCCTAATTTTAGCCCTTAGCAGAACAAATATTCCCCCTCTGGGCAATTCTATGGATAGTTGTTTTTGTTTCTTTGGATAGTTTTAAGTACATAAGTAAAATATGCATTTTAGGGCTGTTTAGATTTACAGGTGGATGGTAGGCACCTGTAACAAATAGCTGACTCACTTCTGCTAACTGGAGTCACTAAACTGGACCTCTCGGCAGTGTTTGTTGCGACGATGCCTAATGGTTGCCTTTAATTAGCACCAAATTAGCAAGCAGCTGTGACTGTGTGCATACAGCCTATGAATCCACCTCGCTCAGCATATATATATATTTTTTTTTTACAGGTATTTAGAAAACACATATCCTTATATACCACAGTGACTCTAAGTAAGGATGAAGCATGAAAATCAACAGCAACATTTGTAACTTTCTTACCCTGTAAGTCACTTTCCAGCCTTGAACTTAGCCTGAGTACAGTGCCCGCCAGTATGATAGATGGCCAACTTAGTGCCTGAACTAATTAAGAACACAAGCTCTTGAAGTGGTATGAAGGATAGAGTCGACCAAAGAGTTTAATCAGCTTCTTTCATCTCAGTCATTCTTATAGCTAATTCAAAGGACAAGCTCTTGTAGGAGATGAAGGATCATATTTCTACTAGAACAAAATTAAACCAAAGTCCCCGTCCTCCTTAATGTAAAAAACGCCCTAGCTAAGGTTGAAGTGAAGCAGTTGTTTACAAACCCTCAACGTGCAGGAAAAGAAAAAGGTCAAATCATCTTTACGTGTCTGCTCCAAACATAGTTCAATTTAGACAATTGGCAAAGAAAAAAAAAATTAGATTATAAAGAGCATGGCTTCAATCATTATGTCTAGTCCAGACGGAAACAGTGCAGCTGTTCAGGAAAAATAATATCGAACAGGAATCCTCTGAGTTTCATTTTTTTCAGTTTTGGGCTGAAGAGTCATGCAGTAGCACTGAACTGAAAGCTGTTCTATCGTATTCAGGATTCAGCTGTGGTGAGCCTTCATTTAGTTTAATTCATTGCTCTGTTCATTTGTAACCATTTGACGAGCTGCCATACCCATTAGTGCTTCTTTTGCTAATTAGCAAACATGCTACAGCCCAAATATTTACTTATTTTTTTCACTGCAGTGACACTTTTTTGTCAGAGAGGGTCTGTAACCAGGATCACCATGTCTCTCCTCTGGCAGCCTATATTGCTTGCTGGGTAAGAGGATGGAGGTTGGGAGGGGGGTGATGTGTATAATTATGGGATTACAAAGGATTTAATTAAAGGCGTGAAAAGGTGGCCTCAATGTGAAACTACACAATGTTTTTGAAATTATGGCGACATGATCGGAGCTGAGTAGATGAGAGAGTCGGAGTGAATGATGAGAGTGGAGTGGACTTTTCTGCAGCAAAGGTAATGAGATAGGTGAGAACACGAAGGTGTAATCAATGAGGTCTGAAAACAGCCAAATGGGAGCCAACATGCTCCAAAGTTGTGACTAGCAAGTTGCTTAGAGTTAGTGGTAATATTTCCAGATGCTACTGCTGAGAATGCAGCACAGAGACCAAGCAGAACAGAGCCTGGTGTCCTGACATTACATGAGAATAAACGTCTAGTCTTCAAGTTATAACAAAACTTTTTTTGTTTGGCTTTTCAGGTGTGATTTTTTCAACATTTTTAAGCTATTCCACAACATCACAATTTTTGTTACTCGGTGTGGCATCTCATTTCGTTGTTGCAGGATAAAGAGTATAGTGTAGTGAATGCAGGCATATGCGTGTTATATATTATTATTTAAATCTAATCAGAAGGGATGCATTTGTGTGATGCTCAGAAATTAGTTGAATTAATATTTTCGAGATGTTTCAGAGGAAGACTAGACCTTGTAACATTAGGGAATTTTAATTTGTGTGTGAAGGTTCAATGCAAATGTGTTCCACTGAGATAATTACAGATTTGGTGTTTGATCTGCAGTACAGCTAATGTGCTTGCTCGGGTACATTAGTATATGCTTATCCAGAAGGTCTATGTGTGAAAAAAAAAGAGATTAAAAAAAAGAAAAAAAATGTCTCGAGAGAGAAAGAGAAAAGCACTTCTGTGTGTGCATGTTTGAGTGAGTGTCATGACAGTTCTTGCTTTTTGTTGTGTATATCATTTTCAGTCTGCAATCTGACACTAATGTTCCCGAAGTGCTTGATTAATCTTGTGTTGTATCAGTGTTATTTATGATGTTTTCTTTTCTCGTGGTCTGTCACTGTCTCATATATAACTCGTGAGCTTATCCTAGCCTATTATTTTTTTGAAATCAGTAGGCTGTCATTTTTGGCACTCTTTGGGTAAGCTAATTAAATTACTATACAGTTTCTTTCAGATGTAAGGCAGGTGTTTGCCTAAACTGATATTAATGTTTCAGAGCGGGCTGGACAAATTATGTATGACTATTACTAAACATTTAATTAACATTTCCTAGAATTCCAGGGAAACACACCTTTCTATATTTTTAAACTTTTTAAACTGGCCTTGAGAAATGGCTCTCCAGGCTTTCTGAAGGTCTTTAGTCCTTTTTCACCCATTTTCAGTCCAGTCCTTGCATGTGACCATGCAGTCATCAAAAGAACATTGTTTTCTTTGTTAAGTGTCTTAACAAAGAAAAATTCTACACATACAGTCAACTTAGCAAAGAGACAATTTTAAATCGTATCTTTGTTATTAGCAGCCTCTCACAAAACATGACAAACACGATTTTCTCAATTTCTGTAGCTGAAATTATGAAAAATGCCTAATATTAACACAGTTTGACAGGCGTAACTTAGTATTTTTTGAACCAACTAGGGGATTCCCATAGAGCTGTTAGCCAAAAACCTGACATATTTTAGCATGGACTACAGCACAGACACCTGGAAGGTAAAAGAATATATTCTTTTTGGCGTTTCTGTAGTGGTTGAGATTTTTTCCGGGGCGGGGTTGCTAACCCCAAGCCCAACCCTCCTCCTTTTTCATCCGGGCTTGGGACCAGCAATGGCAGAGTTAAAAGAATATATACCAGGCGTAAAAAGCCATGTACAGCAGTTTAACCGTATATGAAAGTCATGTCTTTGACAATGATCCCTAACAAAGTGCATAACTGTACAAGTATGGGTACACTCCACCTGGATAGAAAAACACACTATGGATCACTGTCAGTCATGGGTTGACCTCCCCAGAGCCCAGACCTCAACATTATTGAAGCAGTGTGGGATCCTCTTGACAGAGGAATGGAACAAAAGGCAGCCAATATCCAAAGAAGAGCTTTGCATGTCCTTTAGCAAACCTGGAGAACTATTCCTAAAGATTACTTAAAGAAATTACTAGAAAGCTTAACCTAGAGAGTTCAGGCTTTGTTAAAGTATAAAGAATATCAAGCTTGTTAGGATTGTGTGAACTCTGTTTTGACCTTATTTACTGCATGTTCAAGTATGTTTGCACATGTTTCAATCAATCTTTGCACCTGTGTTCCATTTTCCTAGCAAACATTAAAAAAAATGAGAGGTGGTTTAAGACTTTAGCACAGTATTTTATTTTTGTAAATATATAGATAGAAGCTATTGTTTTAGCAAGAGTGTCCTCACACCAGAAACCATATGCCAGCAAACATTAATGGTCAGCACTGAACACTACATTGGCAGCACAGAGTAGCAGCCTTTCCTTTATAGCATCAAGTTCCACTTTTCTCTTTCACCAGCCATTAAAATGTGACTTGTTACATTTATGTAGAGAAATTCGCCGGTTTTGGGCATAAAAATAAACAGTGCCCACCCCCTTTTTTAACCACTGGATCCCAGCTGTATCCTGTCAGTCCCAATTGCAGTCAAAGTGATATTCTCCTTTATAGTTTTCTCCTCAGATATTTTAACTGAGTCTTGAATGTCAACATTTGAGCTGAGATAGATCACAGAATAGCACAGTTTGCTTTTACCCTTCAGCCATGAGTAGGAAACAAGGCTTGAAGGGCTCAAGGGAGCCGAGAAAAACCTCTAAAAAGTCACTGTTTGAGCTAGTTAGTGCAACAGCTTACTCACACCCTCCTGTGAATGGATCTCAGGGTCATGAATGGTGAGCTGCATCAGTTAGAGTAACCGACTGTCTAAGAGCTGAAACACGGTGACTACGAAGTAAAATACACAATATTTTTATAAATTTATTGATTTATTTTAGATTAGTTGCTCTGCAGCTGTTTGACAGGAAAATGGATCGATTTCAACTGACACTGGAACCTGGATTTAGTCAACAGTACTGATGAGCTTTCTGGTGAAGAACCATGGCAGAAGCAGAAGAAACTGATCCCTGTGGGATTCTGAATCTCTAATGACGAAACAGACAGTGATGAGAGTCCCATATTGTAGGGTTCAACTGAAAGGTTAATACAGTAGCATGTGTTTAAAAGTGGCTTAGCTTTAACACAAAGAATAAAAAGTATGTTAATTTATTTCTTTATTAGTTAACAAGCTTAATGACTTCTGGGTATAACATCATAAATACAGAACCAATAAATAATTTTAAGAATCGCAGTCTATAAGAAACACACCAGTAGACAATTAAAGGAGTGAGAAAGCAAGACAAATGCTTATTTTACATTGAACAAATAATACATGCTGTTTATAAAAATGTCGTGACGTGGAAGCAAACTCACGTAGTGGTCTAATTTCAGGTCCGTGTTCTCTTTAAAATTGCAATCATAACTATCCCAAACATGCTGATAGATGCCATGTAAAATTGAATCATCTTTCATAAGGTGGCCATGACTAATTTATGGGCCTAATTAGAGCAAGTTAACACAATATTAAGTTATTTATGTTGTGCCTCTTACACAGTGTAATGAAATCATGCGTAATGCTGCTAATGAGCTGCCCTGACTGAAACAGCTATGAAGCAAAAACACAAGAGAAACAGAGTGACATATTTAGCAGTGTGAGGGAATGAAAGAGCCGTGATGGAGAAAGGAGAAGAAGAATTTCCCATGCAAGCCTTTGTTACTGAGATCTTTTCCTATGACACTTTGTGTTTTGGTGTTTTATGCAGGGGTGCATTTATAAAGGACCCCAGGATACCAAATGACATGGTAGCTTTTTGTTTTACTCTAACCACATCTGGATCTGGTAGATCCAGCTGCCTTCCCCTCAGCTCCCTTAAATTCTGCTTTTTCAGTCATGCCTTTCGTCACCCTAAATACATACAAAATGATGATGACCCTGTGTCTGCTGCAACATATTAATATCTGTTATGTTAATATGTCTTTAATAATTTGTATATTAAAAAAATATCATTTTTTATCCTTTTGCTCAGTAATAGTTTCAGACTATCACCCCTTCGCAACACATAGTTTAATTTGTTCGCTAAGAAAAAAAACACCCAATAGATTCTATCTATCTATCTATCTATCTATCTATCTATCTATCTATCTATCTATCTATCTATCTATCTATCTATATATATATATACACAAATGAATATAACTGCCTGATTTTATGATCCCCTACTTAAGTCCATACAACAGCTAGCTGATAGGAGCCTTGCTATAACTGCCCACTGGGCAGCTAAGCCCCACCTCTCATTTAGCCAGACAGGCCTTGACCCCATAGAGTGCTGGAGCCTCAAATTAATAACAGACCACAGAGTCCTGGTTCCAGTGCCACATCTAGAGCAGCACACCTTTAAAGTCAGACTAGAGGAAGCATAGCTGTCATTCAAACCACAGATCTCAAACGTTTACAAGAGAGTTGGCCATAGTTAAATTATGGTTTACTGTCATGTATGTATTCACTCACTGGTCACTTTATTAAATACACCTTGCAAGTACAGGGTTAGACTCCCTCTTCCTTCAGAACCGCCGTAATTCTTTGTGGTGTAGATTTAACAAGGTGCTGGAAACACTCCTCAGAGATTTTGGTTCATGTTGATGTGGACCAAAATCGTATTGTTGTTGTGGTCAGCAGGGTAGGCTGTGGCTCAGCTGATACGAAGGGTCCAAAAGTGTCCCAGGAAAATATCCCTCACACCATTACAGTGCCAGCAGCCCTAACCATTGATATAAGGCAGGATTTGTGGATGCTTTAAATTTATGCCACTGTTGAATTGCCATATTCCTGTCAACTCAAAGCACTCTGAGCAGTCTCCTTTGACCTCTTGCATTAACAAGGTGTTTTCATCCAGAAAACTGCTGCTCCCTGGATATTTTCTCCCTTTCAGGTTCAGGGTAAAGAAGATTGTTCTGGAAAATCTCAGTAGACCAGCAGCTTCTGAAATACTCTGGTATCAGCAACCATGCCACGTTCAAAGTCACTTAAAACACCAATCTTCCTCATTCTGAAGCTTGTTCTGAAATGAAATTAGTAGAACAGGTGTACCTAATAAAGTGACTGGTAGATTACATTTATCAGAGAGATAGATAGATTCATTACATATATATATATATTTATTTATTTATTTATTTATTTATCATTGCCAGCTTTACTGACACAGGGGAACTCAGAGAACATGTACAGCAATTAAGGAACCAAAATGCCGAAAAAAAGGAAAGTTGAATAATGAAAAACTAGAAGTGAGAGTTAATGAAATGCACAGATTTTTCTCTGCCAGGACTTTCAAAAAGTTTTTCTTTTCACACATGAAAGCCAGCTGAAAAAGAATACATAATGTACATGATTTGAAATTATGTATCAGCAAACTTCTCTTCTCCTGGAGCGGTATACTTTTGAATTCACGAGTCAGCACTCCAGTAGTTGACCTAGATAACACCAAACCCAGGAGATAACAAAGATAGACAGCACTGATGACCAATGTACTTTCTTAAAAAATCTCACCAAGAGAGACAAACAGAGCCACAATATGGAAAGTTTCTTCAAAAAGCTTTAAGACGCCTTCAATCTTTTTACAAATAGAATTTTATTTAAATTCATTTAAATTTTATTTACAATAATGAAAATAGTCAGTTTAAAAGTATTCAAATCTTTGGAAGTCATTATAGCTTACATAAAGTCTGCATATAGTTTGCACACCTGGGTGTCACATTTTGCTGGGCAGCTCCTGTCAAGCTCTGTAAGACTGGATGTGCTGCAGATGGCCATTGCACTGCAGTACTGTCATGGCTGATTACTTTGGTTCACTGTTGTGCCGAAAGGTGAAACATCACTCCAATCTCAGGTCATGTCGATCCTGGAACAGAACGCCTTCAACGATAATGCATTCCCTGCACCCATCATACAGGTTCTGCTCTGTAGTCTGCAGGCTTCGATCTGTATTGCATTTAAGCATTCCTATAAGCATCGTTATGGCACGAAGCTGCCAGCATCGTGCTTTACATTACATTGACTGGGATTTGCCAGACATAGTGTTTGGAGTTTTGTCCAGATAGTTCAACTCATCACATAAAATGATTTTTTTCCTCTCATGTTCTTTTAAATGCAGTTTGACAAACTCCCAGCGGCCCATGGTCTCTTCTATGGAACCAATTTGGTTGGAAAAATTGCCTTTTTTAGTAAATGAAAATTACACTTGTAAGAGGTTAAGCGTGCAAAAAGTGAGGGGATCTAATTTTTTTCTTGAAGTGACTGCAGGCTGCAGCGTGAGCAAGTAATAACATTCCTTAGTAACATGTAAATGAGAAAAAAAAATTTCAGCAATGACTGGGTACAAATTAAAATTACATACAGTATATTCTGGTAGGGCTCCTTTACTTTGACATTTTTGTTGTTGGCAGGCTTGATGATGAAGGATTTCAGTTTCACCTCCGAGCATTTGGTGGACAGACTGGATGTGATTGCTTGGTGCAGGGACTAGGGGGCTTGTGGGAAGTTGTTAGTTTAAATCTAGAGAAACACACCTTGTGGTAACTCTGTTTTATTGACAAGACGGGTGTCTTTTTTTGTTGTTGTATGACCTGGTTTTGTCTAGTGTAATACTACAGCTTTCAATTCAGCTCCGAGAAATTTGTCAGTAAATACCTCAAAACTCTTGGCTGCCAGCTTCTCGAACTAAAATATTTATCGTTGTTAGAATCAGGGGCCAGAGGGGGATAAATATTATTCTCTGTGTGCCGATAGCACACAAATAGCATCGCTGATAGCATCCTTTATTTCCAAACTTGTTAAATACAGAAAATTGGACATTTGAGGTAAAGATGCCTTGTTTTACTTTACAAAACTGAAAAACCCCCAAAACTGAGCCTATAACTGGTGATAAAAAAAAAAGCTAAGGGACGAATGCTAATTGTTTCTACAGCATGTAAACCATTTACTTAATAGTGTGGGTCATTCTCCATAAGCCAAAAGCATAGTGCCTTTAACCCTCATTCTCTTTGCTCCTCTTTTTTTCTCTTGACTCCCTTCATTCATTCTCCTCCCCCAAGGAGCTTTTATATTACATTACGTCTTCATTCCTTACTTGATTCCAGTCAGACAGACAGTGATTCATTTATTATGGTCCAATACATTCCAATAACAGTGATAAGTATTGTAATGAAGTGAGCTGGGACTGGGCCTAATGCTTTTTGCAGCCATATTACAGCTACAGGGAATCGGTGCAGCATGTGAGAGCTGCTAAGCTCTCACAGGCCAACACTGCCTGCAGAGACAAGGGTTATAAGGTGGTGAAGACTGCATCATCTGTTGAAAAACATCAGAGGGAATTTTGCTGGTGAATGTAAAGCATCAAATCCCATCCACTGAGATGTCTGCGGATGTTCACTTGTCGACTGTCAAGCCAGCAGGTATGAACAGTCATTCAGGATTAGAGCAACAATCCATTATTCAGGCAGCTGATGTGAAATCTTCAAAACTTTTCAGTGGTGACCTTATTTGCACATCTGCTACTGCACTTCAGTACTGCTGCCCCCTGTGGTGAGTAAAAAAAAAAACAACCCTTTCAGTTCTGCTGGAAAAGTTTATTGAGAGACCTAGAAACTCAAGCGGTTTTTCTGTCCAGGGTAAATAAGGTGATTTTTTTCTCTCAAAAATATCACTTTAATGACCTGAAGGAATGCAAAGAGCCTCTGCCTCGCCTACTTGCTTGTCACTCACTTACTGTGACAAATGGGGGTGGGGTTACTTAAAGGGGACAACAGCTGAGAAGCATCGGTCTATTTTTGCTGTCCCTTCATTTAAGTCTCACAGAAGGACGTGTAATCTACACGTGGTGCCTGAGAATCTGAGAAATTTTCAGTGGAACTTGAAAATATGGAACCACATGTTACCAACAGAGGATTTCCTAATTAAGCAAGCTGAAGTTCAGCTTCTGCTTCAGTGTCCTTGAAAAAGTTGTGCCACATCAGATGGATTAGAATAAGATGTAGACCCTAACCCAAATGTGTACATCAGAGACAGAATTTATCAGTCCAAATATGACAGCCTAAGGGCACATGAGCCAATGAAGAGACAGAGGTCATGTCTTCTGTGTGATTTTTGGTATCATGGGTGCGTTTAATGGTTCGGTGAGGGTAATATGGTATTCTATAGGCTCAGACTTTTTTCAGTGCCCAATTTATTTGATTAATATTACATTCAATTTAGTTAAATCCAGAAGTTTATTTTATTTTGTCACAAGAATAATCTTCTTTCCGTGTGGAGGAGCCACTTGAGAGCTTAATGAAAATAGGTCAAATTCATATTTACTATAATATAGTAATAAGAAGGCTCAGATGGATACCTCATAGTTTGTTTCTTTGCACTCTATCCTATTAATGAGCTTATTTTTGATGTCAGATCAAATTAGAATATTTCTTTTGTTCGCAATTTTCCGCATTTCTGCAGCTTAAACTTAAAAAAACTACTCAGACAGTAAGATTATATGAATAAGTAAAAGCCAGCAACCCTCTCCAAATTAAAATTATGTAGAAAAACGACCAAAGTTACACTTGTTAGAGAAGTCATAAGAGCCTTTATCCGAGATAAGAGTTTGAAAATGAGTTTTGGCGTTATTTTCTGACAGCTACATGCATTTGAGAGGAGCAGCAGCCCGAAACGCGGTAACTTGTTACCTCTGGGTTTCCAGAAAAAGCCCCTCCTTGGATGGACCCTTCTCCCTGAGCGTCACTCCGTGCACTTCAGTCCAGTCCCCCTTTCCAAATACACATCCACTGTCCCATAAACAAACACACGTTCGCACACGTTCACACAGCGCCAGACGCTTATGCAAATAGTCCGCTTGCCGCTCCTGCTGCGCTACTTTTGTAGAGACGCATGAAGAACTCTGGATGTTGCTTAACGTACTTTAAAAAAAAAAAAGTTTTGTGGAGTTGGAAAAAAAAAGTGTCATCACTTTTCAGGATTTTCTTGGCTCTCTTCTAAGGTGACAACTTTCTTGGGAATTCCAAGTGTCGGACCTGATGTGCGGATAAACCACATAAATTTGCTTTTAAATTTCCGAACAGTGCAGCTGGATTAAAGTCAGCGTTTGATGGATAAAATGAATAATTCCATTAAATGATTAACTCCCCCGGAACGAAGGATTTCAAGGTATGTTGTGAAACACGCGGTAAAATAATCTATTTATCTCCAATGCTTCTTGCTAATCAGCATGGTTTACTTCACATTTAACTTTAAGTTGAAAAGCTTTCTCATCTTTGGCTCTATAGTTGGTCTGTTGAATTTAAATGTTTGACGTTTTCACGTTAATTTTGCGCTTGGGTGAGAGTAACAGAGTGAGCCAGGGAGAGGGTGGGGGGTATTTCTAGTCTTCTAATGCGCCCTTTGACTTAAACTTTCATTCATATAACGTATAAGCCACACAGCTAACTACTTAAGCACACGCATGCGCGTCTGTATGTCTTATGCTTAAATATCTCACCTTTAAAACAGGTGCGGTGTCCCAGCATGGCTCTATGGTTTTAGTATAGGTAAAAGTGTGAGGAGTAGCACTGTGATCTCTACTTTTAAAAAAAAAAAGAAAAGAAAAAGGTTATTTTGACAGAGGTTGTTGGAGTGATTTTGGTGCTCTTTGCCTCTATCCATTATGCCTGACTTCCTTTTCCTCTTTTGCAGTGATAGTGTACTGTCTCCTCTAGTAAATGAAGATGAATTGGGGAGTGAATGTGCTGGCGGCTTTACTGGCTCTCATGATGCTGGCAGTTGTTGTGCCCAAGGGCCAGTCCTGCCCCAGGACCTGTAATTGCTACCAGGCCAATGAAGTCCACTGCACCTTCCGCTCGCTGCTGGCTATACCTCCCGGTCTGCCTGCACACACAAGACGCATAAACCTAGGGTATGGGAACACACATGCATTCAAAACAACAAAGTATGCTGCTCACACATATGTAACATATAGGCAGTCAGAGATAACAAGCTAAAGCTTTTTGTGTGGGTGTTTTTTTCTTCTTCTTTTTTTTTTAATCAGTCAATACAGGAGTAGTTTTTTTTAAAAGTATACAGATGGTGTTTTGTGCTCTGGCAGGTTTAACAGCATCAGGAACCTCCATGACAGGTCTTTGGCTGGGTTAAGGAGGGTGGAGCTTCTGATGCTTCATAGCAATGACCTCCATCATCTTCCAGATGCAGCGTTCGGAGACATGAAATCACTACAGGTAAGCAGGAAGAGGAGAAAGACAATACCGCTCACCCTTCTCACTGGGGTTAGTGAATGTAATTAAACAGAGAGTGGGCAGTTTTATATATAAAGCGCCAAATTACAACAAACAGTTGCCTCAAGACCCCAGTGGGTAGGAGAGACAAGATTTTGCGACAGTGGAGATAAAAAGTTATTATACAGTAGACCAGTAATATCTGCAATACTTGTAATTAACACTCTTAATAACACTCTAACTATGAGAGATGAACATTAAAACCGCCTGTCAAAGAAGGTTTCTGTTACTGATAACGTCAGTAATGTATGATTATCAAGATAAAGAGTATTTGTCAAAAGGGTTTGGTGTAATTTAGAAACGATTCTAAACTGATAAATGTGCCCAAATCCTGCAGTCATACCGTTAATACCAAACTGATTCATTAGCTAAAACTCTGATCTGCGAAACTAATCTAAAATTAATCAATCAAAGCGAACAGTCATCATTTCGTAGGTTCAAAACATCAGCATTTTTTTCCTAATTTCTGTATAAGTGATGCATAATTTAGCGATCATCATTCTTTTCACTGCTTGGTGACAGGAAACACACTGGACATTTTAGAAGCAACCTGAGGGCAGAGTTAGCTGTCCGTGGGGAAGTGATATTACTCAACTAGCAATTGTTCCCTTCATCTCCCAGGCAGATGCTGATATATTTGCCATTCAGTGGTAATAGGATCCATATTTTCATGTGCTGACGTCTTCACATGCTTGATCCGTCAGCAGCTGGAACTCTTCCAGCTCAGTAGCCTCCCTGGAGGGCAGATTTAACGTAAGCCTCACAGAAACAAAATTCCACAACCTGATTTTCATGGTGTGCCTTCTTAAATTTCTGGTGGGATCTTCACACATGGCTGGAATAGCAATAGATTTCTTACAATTTCCTTTTGGGGAAAGGGCTAAATTTTACATTTGGATAACGAGAACCCCCGCCCCCCCAGTTCTAGGATATCCTTTTAGTTTGACCAGATGCACAGCATGAATATGTCATCTGGATATGCTGTCAGCTATTCTTTGTAAACTTTTTTCTAGAAATCTTTTCTTGTATTTTAAAAAATTTACTCAGGATCAGTTGTTTCTACTTACAATGAATTTTTACACAGCTCTTCATTCTCATGTTATAGACTCATGTTGCCAGCATGTGGTGTCCAGTGACCGACTTATGATTGTAGCACCGACTTTTCTTTTCCTTTTAAGTCAGCCTTAGATGTCTGTCCTTCTAATCCTCCATTCCTTCTGCTCATTTTATTTCCTTTATTCCCACAGATACTAAAGCTAAGCTATAACAAGCTGAGAGAGATCTCTTCATCGCTGACCTTCTCTGGCCTGACCTCACTGCTCCGCCTGTATTTGGATCACAACCTCCTCCAGCACATCCACCCCCGGGCCCTACTCCAGCTGCCTAGCCTCAGGCTGCTTCGTCTACAAGGAAACAGGCTGCATCAGCTGCACCCTCACACTCTATGCACTTTGTCCCTACTGAATACATATTACTTTTCCACACTCAGGTGAGCTTCTACACCTCAAACATTCAATGTAATAATCAGTGTGAGGGAAATCTGGTTTTAAAAGTGTAATCAGATTTAGGTCTGCTGGTAGTCCTGAGAGTGAGGGCAGCACAGTAATTGTTAACTTATATTCAGTCCAAGCAGCCATCTGCTTTGATTCAGACTCTGCTTTCCCTTTGTGTTTTCATATCAATTTTTTCTTCTTCCCTTTCTTTAGACACCTGGACCTCTCCAACAACAGTCTAACCAACCTGCCCAAAGAAGCTTTAGCAACAGCACCTCTGCTGGAAACTCTTATGCTGCAGGCTAATCCGTGGAGCTGTGATTGCAGGATGAACTGGTTTCTTTCTTGGACTCTGGCTCACCCAGGTGACTGCCATTCCCGAAAAATCATTTGTTTACGCTTATTGTTTTGTCTCTAACGTGTTCAGGAGAAGAAATAGATAAGGTGAGAAGAAACATTGGGAACGGAGTGAGAAACAGAAGATTATTTTGTTGATATTTCCACTTTATAAGCCGAGACTGAGAGCTGCATGCCAAAACCATTCATTTTAATGCATGTGGTTTTGTTATCTGAGAACCTTTGACCACTACCGCCCTCCACCTGCTTTTTGTCACAAATTATTCATTGTTTCTCCCCATTATCTTCCAGTGTGTCTTGTGGCTGTTATTGAGATGTGAGAGAAAGCTGGACCGTGAAATGTGTCTCATTGATATGCCAGACTTAACTTGCCATGACTAATCCATGATGACAGCACTGATGTGTGTCCGCTGAAATATAGGCTAATGATTCCTGTGTAGTAATGAAGTGATGCATATTTCTGATTTATGTGTAAATTAAGTAACCATATCTAATTAGTAAGAGATATAAAGTGTAATGAATGCTTAAAATATGCTGCCATGACTAATAAATGACTATAATATGCAGTTATATGTTGAAAGAGCTAAAATGCGCTCTTATGTATTTTCATAGCTGCTATGACATTAGATATGGTAAGGCTGTCTTTTGTGATATCATTTTCTCTGTTTCCCTCTTTCAATTAGGCTTGATGAAATGTCCTGGTGGCCCACAGTGTCCATTATGTACATCCCCCAATTCACTTCAAGGGCAGGGCTTGCTTGAACAGACTGCTTTAACGTGCAATTCACCAGTTATCCTGTCGCCAGGAAAAGAGGCACCTTTAGAGACAGAACCCAGTGAAATCAAATCAAGTGAGACCTTCAGAGAGCCCTTAGGCAGTGCCTCACTGGGTTTGTCTGACCAGCAAGGGTACAGTGTTGATCTGAGTTGCAACATAACTCAATCATCCGACTCCCAAGATATTGCTCCTCCTCCAGATCTCTCCATGTCCTTATCTTCTCCTCTTCCTCTCGCTCTATCGCTCTCTCTGGAGTGCCCCGTGGAGAGACAGAGCTATGAGAAACTTTGGAGGATTCTGGCTTACTACAGCGAGACTGCAGTTCGCCTCGAGAGGGAGATCATGCTGAGTAAATCCCCAGCATTGGCCTACCGCTATAGGCAGGCAGCAGAGACAGATGGATATTATCACACTGGAGTCAAAGCTTCTGTTAAAGCCAGGCCTCAGTGGTTAATGCAGCCAGCTATTAGCATTCAGCTAAACAGAGCGCAGTCTAATGGACATAAGGTTCAGCTTATATACTCAACAAGAGTTTCTGCTCATCTTGACCCTGCCTCTCACCTCTCATCATCCTCTGCTGCTTCTCACCCTTGGGTGCTGATTTCAACTAATCATACTACCACAGGACTGGCAGCAGTAGCAGGCAATAAAGTACAGCTAGCCTGCCCACTTCTCACTTCTGGCAACTCCAAAGCACAGTGGATTCTCCCAGATGGATCTGAACTCCTCTCCCCCTCCAGCACCCTAGATGGCAGGCTCCGGGCTTCAGGCTCTGTTTTACTGCTGCAAAATGTACAACTGTCAGATACTGGGATTTACTACTGTGTTGCCAGAGCTGGAAGGGACATAGATGTTCTTCCTCTGCGTCTGGCAGTGGAGGAGTCCTCTGTTCCGCATTTAGGAGAGCAAGTGGGGCCTCCTGTCACAGGAACGGTTGGAGAACCTGTCAGTTTGCCTTGTAGGATTTCTGGTTCACCAGAGCCTTATTTAAGCTGGATTTTGCCAAATGGAAATGTGGTACGCCGAGGAACTGCTGTGCCAGGTGGACTCACCATAGAAACAAATGGGAGTCTCTATCTGCCTAACCCCTCCCTGAGGGATGGTGGTCATTACCGCTGCACTGCAGTCAACCACTATGGTAGAGATGCTCTGTCAGTGCAGCTGATATTAAATTCACAGCATATCCCTGCGCTTAGGACTTCATTTCCCAGAGGACCACAGTCTGCTGCTGGCCGGTCAACCAGGATAAGAGCTCCTTTATTACGTGACATGAATGAAGGATCAGGGGACGGTGAGGAAGTGGAAGAGGGGACTGTTGGAAATAGAAAACGCCCAGTATCGTTTCAGGGACCCCCAAACAGACGCTATCCGATTGGAAACCCACGAAGACGTGGGCCTGTAAGAGAAGGCCCACGGAGACGCGGTGGCGCAGCTTTTTCATCCACAGACCAGAGAAGAAACCTCTTTGAGAACAAACGAAGAGTTAGCACAAGCAAAAAAAAGATAGACCCGCAGAAATGGGCTGACCTTTTGGCTAAGATACGTCAAAAGACTGCTCTCGCTAATCGCGGCCAACTTATCTCAACAGACGAGCCCACAGCTGCACCGGTCCAAGAAGCTGAAGACAGAGTCACAATAGAACACGAGGAAGATGATGATACAGATAGAGGTAGAGGTCAGGGAGCAGGACTGGAAGCAGAAACTGAAGGGTCATCTGTTGATGATATAGTTCTTCAGGAGGAAGAGTTACAGCCCATTCAACCTGTTAACACAGGAAGCCAGACAAAAACAGACATAAAAACAGAGACTGAAACAGACTCTGAGACAGAAGAAGGTACAGAGAGGTCAACAGAAAAACAGATAGAGAATGAGACAAGCACACTCAGGCAGGCAGAGATACCGGGTTCACAAACACAGACAGCAGCAAACCCAGTGACACGGAAAGAACCGGTCACATCTTATCCAATGTCAGGAACAAATGAAATTGTCCCAGAACCAGTTGAAGGAGATGAGCGAGAAGTGAACCCCAATCCATCAAGAACGAGACCACAGAATCCCCGACAGCGGTTCTTCCCTAATTTGGTGCCAAACTCCCGCCCTCAAAGACCTCGGAACTCACACAGGAAGATCGGACAGCGGAGACGAATCATCAGCAGGCCCAGGGTGCAACTTTTGACCCCAAACCAACGTCCCCTGGCACCCACAAACCCAATAACCCCTGCTGTGACACCTGACACCACCACAAATCACATCAATATGTTGGTACTGGTCTCAACAGCAACATCTACGGGAATTTTGTTGACACAGAGAGACCATATTAAGACTGCTCCAAATGATGTTGCTCTGAATCTTTTTGACTCTTCTTCATCATCTTCCTCCCCCTCACAGACTCCCTCCCCCTCGTATACAAACACATACACAACTACAGCTATAATGACTCACTCAGGCAAGAGACCAGACAGGGAAGAGATGCCAGACAGTGAAGAGTCCACTCTTTTCAGCACACCAGCACCCACTCATTCTAATTTTGTCATTTTAGAAACACATGTGCCAGGCACACATACCTTTACACACAGTATACACAAACTCACAGAAACACAAACAGCCTCAGGCAAGCATATTGACACACCCCCAAACAAACACAGTGAAAAGCTGGGGAAGAATTTTGTGAGCGTACTATATGAGACTTCCTCTCCAGCAACTCACTCCTCCCTTGTTTCCTCAGTTTCCAGTGCAGCTACTGCAAAAACCATAGCAAATCCTACAACTGCCCCTAAAAAGGTTTATTCTACTGCAAATGCCGGAAGCTCTAAAAGTACATCTTCTACTATGACTAATGAGTACAAGCTTCCCACAACAACTGCAATTAATCCTAGGACTACAACTTCCACCATATTTGCTAGGACTATTATTCCAACATCTAGCACTACCAGACATACTGCAAGTGCTTCTACCTCTGCTACTACCACTGCTACACCTGTTCTTACATCTACTACTCCCACTACTATTTCTGTAGCTGAAATCCTTACCACTACAATAAACCCTAATAATAATGCTTTTATTTCAACTACTACTGATACTAGCACTACTACTAGTAGTTCTTCAAACTCATTCATTGCTATGCCCAGAATTCTTAACCCTCCATCTACTGCTACTGTTTCTACTACATTTGAAACTACTAAAACTACTACCACTACTACTACTCCAACAATTACAGTTTCAGCCAAAATTACCTCAACTTCTAGGGAAGCTACGCCTAGCACATTTTCCAGTACTGCTGCAATAATGGCATCAGCAAATACCAAAACATCATCCCGGGAGAGGCCAAGCATCGACCTGGCTGACCCCAGAGAGAGGCTTGCCTCTGGTGCTCCAAACCAGAGTCGACCCCCCACTGACTGGAAAAACGCCGGCGCTAATTCAATTCCAGATTCACACAGCAGCAGGACTAACTGGTCCCCTTCATTCCCTGTGGCTCCTGGGGTGAGTCCAAATGAATTCAAATAACATTTCTATTTTATAGGTAGTGCTACCCAAAATGGGTTTTAAAGCAAGCACATGCACACACTCACACACACACAGTACAAAGAGAATAACAGCCAAACTAGGACCACCATTTGTTCTTTTCTAGTGTTAATTCAATTGCAAATTTATGTTTCCCCATTTTTACTTGCTTTTAGTCATTTAGTAATTTATGCAGTGGGTAATTTCTTTAAGTGCACTTTTAAATGTAATTTGCAGTTTATACACACACAATTCACATTAACATTTCTTTACCAAGTGAGTGCTTCTGATGCTCCAAACCAGAGTTGGCTGACCCAGAAAAAAACAACACACACTACACCCAACTGCGCAAGCCCTTGGGGCAAAATCTTAGCAGAAGTTGCACACTAGATCTCCAAACAGTCTAATCTGTATCCACATGACCTGCAATTAAAATTAAAGGATGTTTATGACAATTCTGCGATTTCATGGATTCTCCAGAGCTCTGTCAGAGATCTAAAGAAAAAAACAAAATTAAAACCACGTGCTCCACAATCAATAGCATTATGTGTTGTTATGCATTATGTGAGCCTAATCCCATGGGATTTAAAGTAATCAATTGTTAATTAATTTACAGGCCTTGTTGGCAGGCCTCAGTAGACTAAACATCTGGGTCCACCAACAAAAACTCATTCTAAATCTGAGATCACTGTGAAGCTATATTGTAATCTTATTCCACAATATTCCTTACATTTTTCTCACTATTTAATAAAAAAAATGAGCAATAAGAAACATTTTACAAACTGGCAGTTTTTAATTAGCCCCTGTGAATCAAACTTTTCATGCTGAGTCATAACTTCACAAATGTGTTTTAATTTGCCTGCTTGCTGTAGGTTTTTGGAAGTCCTCCAGTCACTGGCTATTTGGTTAAAAAAAAAAAGAAACTCAAAGGCCAACATAATTCTGAAACTTTACAAGTTTAAAATGTTTCATTAGTGAATCCCACATATCTTTAAAGGTTTTAATATTTTAAAGGAGTCAAATTCATTATCTAGTGATTTAATGTGCTCTTGTAGGCTCCAGTTGTGAGATCCAGACCAAGGATTGCAGACCCACACATCAGGACAGTGTCATTCCCAGCAGAGAGCACTGCCAGGCTGACTTGTGAAGCTAAAGGAGAACCAAAACCCACCATCACGTGGATTAAAGTGGCCACAGGTGTGCACACTGCAGCATGCATTTATTTTAACATACCTTAAATAAAACACCCTGAGCTGTGTTAGTGTGTAATCCAGTTTACCGCCACTTTAAATCTGGTTCATAGACTGATGCATGAACTCAGAATCTCCCATAAAGGAACAGGCTTCAGGTTTATACTTTTAATTTTGCTGGAAAACGCAGCAGTGCTTATTTGCATATGTGCATGTCTGTATGGTATGGTCTAAAATCTATTGACTTTGCATTTAAAGCAGAGTAATGAAAGGTTTACACTCTGAAGTCACTAATGCTAAACGAAAGAAGCCTCAGTTTTAATATGTGCTATGAATGAATACAAACACATTTTACTGTGATGAAAAAAAAACACCCCATTAACAACCAGCATTATACACTGGCATGGACACAATAGGCTTTTCTCTAGCTTGCCATGTGGGAAAGACATCGCAAGCAAGTAATGGAACATTTTGTGCACTGCATCACTGACTTTACTTCATGCTGTGCCATTTGGTGTGCCCCCGTTCCTCCTTTCCTCTCTGTCTCTTTCTCACCCTCTTTTTCCTCACTCTCTTTGCTCATTGCTGCTCTTTCTGTGTGTCTGTCTGTCTTACTCTCTTGCTGTCTGTCTTTCACTCAGGAGCGGTGATGTCAGTCCACTCCAGAGCTCAGCGTTTTGAGGTCCTGTCAAATGGCACCCTTGTTATCCAGAATGTTCAGCTGCAGGACAGGGGCACATACATCTGCAGTGCACAAAGCATGCTGGGTCGTGATAGGTGAGGTTACTGATCTATGTTATGCATACAGTATTGTTGTGTAATGACAACAGGGCACAGTATTCTAATATTAATGACATCAGCCTACAGTAATGTGCAATTAAATTACTCAGCATAATGTATATTGTGGCGCAGTTATGCTTGTTGAGTCTGTTGTTATAACAGCAAACAGTGACATATGCAGTAATGCAAGCCTGCATATATAAAGTATGATTTGGTGTCTTTTATATGATTTCTGATAGAGTCATGCATTGTATGTATGCCTTTGCATGTTTCATAAATTGAGTTTTTTTTGCCCGTCTTCTTCATGGCAGGTTGCTAACGACCCTGGAAGTTTGGACTCGCCCCCCTCGTATTCAGCTGGCTAGTTACAGAGAAGCCACCATTCATCAGGGCGGAGAAGTGCACTTGGAGTGCCAAGCGGATGGTGTTCCCGCCCCTCTGCTCTCGTGGGTTCTGCCAGATCGTTCTGTCATGACATCCGCTGGCCCCTCCACCAGTCGAATCCGCGTGGACACGAATGGAACTCTTCATATCTCAGTAACTTTACCCAGTGACCGAGGAGTGTATCGCTGCGTGGCCTCTAACTCAGCGGGTGCTGCCAGCACCTCTGTGCGTGTACACGTGTCCTCATTACCCCCGGTGATACAGCAACCCAGAGAGGAACACCTGCTCTTGTCTCCGGGGAGGCCAGTTTATGCTCACTGCTCAGCCCGAGGTGCCCCTCCACCAACTCTCCGCTGGCGAATCCCAGATGGGACCCTTGTTCGCCCATCCCAGTTTCTCCATGGCAACCTCTTTGTCTTGACCAATGGGACACTGCATATTCGAAAAGTCGCGCCAAAGGATTCTGGGAGTTATGAGTGCACAGCAAGTAATGCTGTAGGAACCGATAAGAGAACAGTGAAGTTAAAAATTGAAGGGGGAGCAGAAGGAGAAAGAAGACAGGGAGAAGTAAGACATGAAGGAGTAAAAGCTGTTGCTACTGAAAGGCCACCTTCTTCATCTTCACTCATTAATGACACAGGTCTGAGTATCCCTAACCAGCCCTCAAATCCATTTAGCTCCCCTAAATCTCCCACGGAAAAATCCAAGACGCCGCTCACCTCAAGCTCTTCTCACTCCTCATCTAACCCTTACCAGTCCTCTAACTCATCACTTAAATTTA
>VUQG01000405.1:28713-107788 GCA_015106755.1 Etia nguti
TAAATTTAATAAAATAGTCACTGCCTCCCACACACACTTTACCACTGTCAAAAAAACAAATTCTTCTTCTCTTTCCCCACCCTCCATGGGGTCAATAAATAATAATAAAGTCTCACCCAGTATAACCAACACAAGAGTTGCTTCCCCTTCCCCTACAGACAGGAGAGCCTCTACTGTTTTGAACCCCTTGCTCCTCTCCCCTTTTAGCAAAGCCCGTATTATTTCTACATCACCATCTATTTCTACTGTCCCACAAGGGGGGATTTTACAGCTTCACTGCTCCGTAACTGGCAACCCAGCCCCTATCATTATCTGGAGGACCCCCAGCAGGAAGCTAGTGGACATGCACTTCAGGTACTGGGAATGCCCACGTTCGTATCACGTCATATGTTGTTGATTTTAATAGCAGTTTATCTAATTTAATTATCTACATTTGAATGAAAGTTTTGACCAGCGTCTGAAGGTGCATCCTAACGGCACCTTGGTAGTCCAAGCTGTAACGGAGAAGGATGCTGGAGACTACCTGTGCATTGCACGGAACAAGGTCGCAGATGATTATCGCCTCCTGCGTGTTACTGTAGCTACGAAACCCGCCACGATTGAACCAAAACAACTGCTCACTCAGATGGTGTCAGTCGGGAAACCACTGAAGGTGAGCAGAAAAAAAGAAATGTCATTAAAATGCAATTCTGAGCTGCTTCTAATGCAAAGTTTGTTTGATAAATGCACACAAGCAATTAATATTTTATTTCCAGTTGGTGTTTCTCACTCAATTTTATTTGAATCTGGGTTGTTATTAAGTTATAGTGTTTGCACTGCATAATTCCGATGAAATAACGAAATTCATTCATTCTTTTTATGCTGTATTGTTTAAAATATCTGGCAAAAACATCTCAATCTGAACTGTCCCTCTCTTATATATGTTTACCGTTGAGTTTTAGTGCTTAGAGCTTTTTCTTGCCAGGGCTGGTATATTGAGTTCTAAAGTTCAGGTTTTAAGCTGGGATCTAAAAATGTTTTATATTATTTGGGTCAAAAAAGAAAGAAAAACCTGCCGACTCATAGATGTGCAGCTATGAATCATCAGAAGTGTTTTTCAGCAGAAAATAAAGCACACATCAATATTTAAAGGCTCCATGAAAAATAATGTCAAGAAAAAAAACAAAGCATGTGTGGGATTTTTTAAAAATAATTATTTTAATTTAAAGATTTATGAGCTGTGTTTTAGTGTGAGTGTGAAATTTGCAGTGGCTTAGATGTGTTTTAGAGTGCGGCATGTAGTTGTTATTTATCATTAATAACGTTTCTTACGACTTCAGCTTTCATCCCAAACAAAAGGCAACAACCTTTTAAATCATGCATCACTGGAACACTGATCCTCTGCAGGTGGACTGCCAGGCATCAGGGCTGCCTGACCCAGCTGTCCACTGGACCTTACCAGATGGAACCATGGTGAACAGCGTGTTACATGGGGAAGACAGAGGAGGCAGAGAACAAAGACTAACAGTGTTCAGCAATGGGACGTTACTGGTTCCAGCAGTAAGCGCTGGAGGAGGAGGAGAGTATACGTGTTATGCTGAGAATCAAGGAGGTCATGACACCATGAAGGTAAGAAAAGTGATTTCTTCATCATTTTATTTAAATGTCTTTGTCATGAGTTGTGAGTTATGAGTGCTTTCAAACTGAAGCTTTTCCACAACTAAAAACACTAAACAATTCAATCATCTGTTCACCAATTCAAGGTCAAAGTAAAGGTTATGATGACATCTGTACCAACTTTTACTGATGACAGAAGCTACCATGTCATGAAAGTACGCCAGGGAGCAACGGCCCGAATTCCCTGCCGAGTCACAGGAAACCCTACCCCTACAGTGACGTGGTTTAACCCTGCAAACCGCGTTATCCCACGAAGTTTAGGATCTGGTTATTATTTTGAACGAGTAGTGGTGGTTTCAAATGGCACTTTGGAGGTGCGCGTAGCTCAAAAGATCGACACAGGAAACTATACCTGCCAAGCAAGCAACTCAGCTGGGGAGAGGAGCAGGGTGGTCAGGCTTGAGGTGGAGACGCCTACCTATGGATTGAGTGGCCGAGTGGAAGGAAGAGGTTGGAGCAATAACAGTGGGACTGATACCAGATCAGGGGACAACATTAACAATGGGGGGATAATCCGCTATGGATTGTCTGGAATCACAGACAAGCTGCATAACAATAACAGCAGCAATGACAACGATAATGAGAGGATAAGAAACATTGTACCAAGCAGTGGTGTTAATTTGGCAATCAGTAGCTCTAATCCTGTCCTTAAGAATGATAGTCAAAATGGATTTAACGGGCTTGTGAGTGGAATTACAACAAAACTAAGCAGTAGCGTAATCAGCGTGGGGGTGAACCGTGCAAGGAATGTAAGCACTAAAGCAGATAATACTGGAATTAATATAAATAGACCTAGTATTATGCACAGCAGAAGCAGTGTAGGTAACAGTCGCAGCACAGTTAGAGAAGGTAGTGCTGAGAGAAATCCTGCAAGGAATATCAATGAAGTCGTTGCAGGAAAGGCTAGTAATGACGCTAATATGAGCGGAGAAAATGGCAGGTTAAGTGGTAATTCGAGAAATGCTGGAGGCTTTAGTAGCAGTGTGTCTAATAAAGCAGTTGGGACAAGCACACACAGAGGGGATGATTTTAATAGGAGCAGTAATCTTGGAAGGACCGACAGCAGAAGAAATAGTGGTGAGTTAAGTAGTAATACTGATGCTAAAAACTCCCCCAACACAGTACTGGGTGTAGCAACGACGGTGAAGCAGCAAGCAGTTAAAGGCCAAACAATTTTTTTGCCATGCCCTTCCCAAAATTCTCGTCAGTCCCGTCTGTTCTGGCTTTTGCCCGGGAATGGCATGTTGCCATCTCCTTACTATGGCAGTCGTCTTACTGTGCACCGAAATGGTACCTTAGAGCTGCGGGGTGTTCGAGGGAGTGATGGTGGTGTCTTGGTTTGTGTAGTGAGAAGTGAGAAAGGAGAGATGACAATGCGGGTGGAGCTGGAGGTGTCAGACCGGCAGGAGGAGGTCAGATTTCCACACAGGGAAGAAAGGGTTGGTTTAACTAAGGTGCCGCTCTCAAGAGGGTTAGTGGAATCAGAGCAGTCCTTAAGCTCAAAGCCAGCATCACCTGTGCTTTACCCTAGAATCTCAGTTACTGAAAAGCCTCGGCAAAGTGCAGTGAGAATTCCTGCACCACCTCACCCAGTTGGCCCCCCATCCTCCACTGGCACTGTCTCAGTGCCCACTGTGATCACCCAAACAGCCTCTCTTGTGAGCATCATTAATGGAGAGACCCTTCACCTGCTTTGCCCTGCCTCTCAAACACCTGGATATACCCGCGGCTCATTCACATGGACCATGCCCAGTGGCAAGGTGCTGTCCCAGGGTGAGAGTAGTGACTCAGGCCGTTACTTAGTCCAAGAGGATGGAGCATTAACAGTGCAACAGGCCTCTGTGTTCGACCGTGGCACCTACACCTGCAGATCCACGAGTTATGACACTTCCTCAGTTTCAGTGATCACAGTTCCTGTTATTGTCATCGCCTACCCTCCACGCATCACGACAGGCCCCTCCCCTGTGACCTACACTCGCCCCGGCGTCGCTGTGGAACTGCCCTGCCTGACCATAGCGACACCCCGGGCGACAGTTACCTGGGAAACACCAGACCTGATGCAGCTGAGGGTCATGGCTCAGCCTCGCATTTATGGGAACCGCTATCTTAGCCCTCAGGGTTCTTTAGTGATACAAAACCCGACAAGCATGGATACAGGATTTTACAAATGCACCGCCAAAAATGTGATAGGGGTGGACACCAAGGCAACCTACCTGCATGTTATATAACCGGATGAGACAACAACACACGCATACACAGTGTCATGTAATAGAAGCACAGAGACTTCACTTCTTTGTACTGGTGTATAACCTGTTTGAGTGCTTACACTCTGTGTCCCTGATGCCCAAAGAAACTGCAAACCTCTGTGTGGGAGATACTGATAACTCTCAGAAAGGACACACTGCTGATATACAGTTTATGTCTCATTTATGTGTTTGAGGTTTTGAATCAGGGGTTGAAAAATTCCTTGCAGGTACAATGTTTCATACAGGTGATCTACACATTTGGTGTCTCACTGGCGTGAATCCTGTTTTTAATTAGTGCTCATTTCATCATTGTGGCAAAAATGCTGCATTTTTTTTCTGCAGAAATGGTCTTGTTTCCCCACCTTGTACTAAAATGTAAGAAAGGGGGAATAAGAGCAAAATGAATTGTTCACCAATACAAAAACATCACTTTTCTTTGAGTGTTTATGTGTAAAATGTAAAAACATTTTCAACCCTCGTGTGAACGATCAAAGTGTGCTATACCCATTTAACACCAGCTCATTATTTAGCTTTATTACTTTACATTTCTGCTGTAACACTGAACAACAATGTAGTATAGCAATTTCACACTATACACTGTAGCCCTCTGCCTTTTTAGACATGACCTGACCAAGGTGCATGTAAGCAAATGGATTGGAAATTAAAAAGTCTTTAAACCAGCTGACTCTCTAGTCCAAAAACTGTGCAATGTCTGATTTGTTCCAGTTTGCATTGATAATAACACAGGTTAGTTCACAGCTAGTGAGTCGCCCTCCTATGAGTGGTTGGGCTGAAACCAGTGGAGCATTTCCAGTAGCGAGAGTACAGCTGATGTAAGCCGTCTTTATCTCTGTGCTACATGTGATAAACAGCAACTTTTCTGCAATTTATATGTTAAACCGCTTATCTGCCAATAACGTACTGCCGGCGACGCCACACAGCATCGCACAACATGTCAGTTTTTCCTTCACAAGTGTTTCCATTCTCCACGTACATATGTAATGTCACATATTGTAATTGCGTTTCATCTGTTGTATATTTTAAAAAATGTTCTTCTTGGGTTTAAAAATGTCATTTTAAAATGTACCTTGAATGTTGTATTTTCATGCGCTAACTAGGTTGAATTTGTTGCGGTGGTCCATATGTAACCAACCAGGAAAAAGAAACTCATTTGACAGCATTATTTGCACTGCACTGCTTTCATTAAAGCATTCACAGACATGTTGATGGAGGGCTCCAGTGTTATGATCTACTCAAAAAAGCAGATTCTTCAGGACTTTGTACTCACCTTCTGATTCCATTACACTTTCACAGCACTAATGGAGCCGAACATACGGTACAAAACATTCATGTTTCAACAAAAGCCAGTTTTTGAAGAGTAATGTTCATGATTATTGTGATATTAAATACTGTATAGATGTCTGTCGGTACAAGCACCTGTCTTAAGTCAGGAGGTCATAGTTATATATAGTCACTTAATCATTTTTTTTAAAATATTGTCCTTAAATTATTTGCCTTGTACAAACTCTGTTGTTAGACAGTCTTAAAGGGAGACTTATAATTAAATATTAATATGTTTGAAGTCTCACTTGCCAGTGATGAATGCTTCCTAGACTTTTAACACCTTCATTTTATAAATAAAAATGGGAAAAAAAAAATGAAATGTCAGTGGTTGAGTTTTGTTCTGAAAAGCAGCATGGCGCAGACAAAGAGCGAGTGCTAGTTTTGGGAGTTAGAAGGAAAAAAGAAAACACCTTGTGGGCGGGTGGAGCGCAGAAGGAAACTTTTCCTTGAGTGTATGATGAGAACAGAAACTCCTTATCCGTGGCTCAGCTGTCAGACCAGGAAATGGGGTCTTAACAGTAGATGAGACACATGTTGATGACATCATATTCGCCTCTCTGGGAAATGCAATAAAACTCCCAACAGCCTGCAGAGCAGCTCCACACACCACCCTGCATGAGCTCACACCTGGTGTTTACACTGGGAGTCCAGTAAATAGGCGATGAATACTTTTGATTAATCCTGACCTTATATACTGTATATACGAGCAGTGTGACGGTGCACTATATTGGCCATTAGTATGAAAAAAAAATATTGGCAGGCAGTTAGAGTAAGGGAAAGCGAAGGAGTGCGAGCAAAATACCTCTGAGCTGCTGCCAATGCCAAAACTGACGAAAATGCTGCACCAAGTAATTACTGCGTGTTTTTTTTTCTCTGGGCTGTCAACACAGCGTTCACACCATACTTACAGTATTTAGACTATTTTCACCTTTTTCAGCTGTGCACCACTTCTGTGTTTCTGTGGTGTATATCAACGCCACATTCAAACCACAATTTGAAAAAGTATTTCTTTTGCTTGGATGTTGTCATTTTTAATTTATATAAGTTAGTAAGTTTGAGATGTAAACACAAAGGACTGCAAATTCACAGCACAGGTACCAACATGTAACACAGTCGGGCACTATCCCCAGCCCTTGAGGCTAAGGCAACCCCATTTGGTTAATTTAGCACTCCTACATAGTCCACCAGTTGGCCAAGGGCAAAATTTTTTTATGTATCTTATTTGTCATGACACAGGATTGTTAAGCCATGGTTAGGAGTTAAATCAGGTCCAGCTTTATCTGAAAAGAGTTTTTAGCCTTTAAAAAGTTCCAAATGGCTTTTTCCCCTCTTTTTTCCTTTTCTTTTCTTTTTTTTTTAGCCGTGGCCTTAATGCTCTGTGATTAGACCATTTAGTCCAAATGAATACAATCAGCCCAAACTTGTCGATACTATTAGTCAGACCTGAGAAAATCAGAGCTGCTGAATAATTGAAGAAAACTGTTTCAAGCAATGTGAAGCTGAAGCTTATTGATGTGAAGTAGTCCACCGATCAAAGGCGCCACTGATTAGAATCATTGCGACGCTCCACCCAATAACTTGGGGAGTTTGGTTTGAGTTCTGTGTCTAGAGAGAAATAAAGGGCAGAGGACCAACAATAGAATTTTGTTTTGAGCTCCAGTTCTGAAGAAGCCAGTTGTTTTCTGTGAAACATGTTTTGAATTATCTCCTTTATGACGCTGGAGAATTTCCATCCACTGTGGCACTTTGACTTAATGGTTCCATGTTTGTGGTCCCTTTTAGCAAATAATTTACTGCCAATCTCTTTTTGTGCAATTGCAAACATACAAGCATATAACTAACTAATTAAGCATCACCAAGGCATTCTATTTTGCATCTATTTTAGTTGCACTTTATTCTCTGAAATGACAAGATTACAGTGTGGGTACAAAGCTCTCAACTGGATTGAAATGCACGCGAACCTGACAAGAAGAACTGTAATGTTGTCATTTAACAGCATGCCTGCAGTAGCATCATTACTACAACTGTCTGTGCATGTTCCTCAGATGCGAGGCTGATCTGATCAACTACAACTGCAATTTATGATGACAATTTCTTGTCTTTTATTTATGCTAATAGCATCATGGCAATAATATCCCAGCCCCATCAATGTTAATGGAACAATCATCAACTACTAACTAAAACACACTTTATAGGCGTTAATATTGAACCCCTCACACTCCCACTGCTACACTACCTGGGAAATTCAAAAGTACACAGAACACTTTGTAATGCAGAACCACTCATTGCTGCTACATCTGCTCACATTTTACATATTCACGTGGATGGTGTCATCACAAATTCGTCATGCCAGCTGAGTCTGGCATACTGACAAGACGCATGTCACGGTCCACCCAGCTTTCATGTTTGAATCACAGTGAAAAGACAGACAACAGCTAGTCATCTGTTTCTGTGTTCCTATTTCTCATTGTGTGTGTGTGCATGTGTGTGATTAATGGAAAACACTCTCACAAAGAAAAACTTTTCCTTTTAATGAGTAAAGACTCCTTCTCTGAAGGGTTTTTCTCACCGTGATGGGGAGTCACTTATCTGAACCACATGCGCTCCGGTGGAAGATATTTTAGATTCACAATCTACTCTGCTACACAACTTGTAATCAGTAACGAAACGGCTGCATTACTCCACTTCTCCGATGCACTTTATACCGTGAACGTATTACACCACCCACTGAGAGGCCTCACACAGCTTCATTACTTTCCTATCTTTAATGTTGCTTTAGAACAACAACACACTTTGGAGTGAAAAACACATTTTGTTTCGACACCTCATTAGGCTGCCCATCACGAATGTGTTTTTCCATTTTTTCCCCTTAATTTTGCCGCTCTAAAGGAAATAATAATGATATGAATGTATGAAAATGTTCTGAAGTCTTTCGTTTCACAGCAATAATGATTATATAACTGGAAATAATTGGAAAATTATTCCTGCATGGAAGAGCACTTGGGAAAAGCGTTGCTTTGCACATGACAACTTCACCCTGTGGCTTTGGATACATGAATGCTTTTTTCTTTTTTTCTTTCTTTTTTACATTAATTCAGCTTGATGAGAGCTAGATGTAATGTTATGGTAAAAGGGCAGCTCATCTAATCATATATGACTCTATCTACACATATTATCTGTTATTTCATGTGTAAATTGGAGTGCCTATAATCTGTCATTTATATATAGTAGGTTTTCCATTGGGTATGACTCATATCCTCCTGCATTTAATAAGCCAGCAGGATGACTATTTTACTAAGGATCCACCTGTGCAGTAATGAGCTGATGGAAAAGAGAGATTAAGCTGAAGTGTGTGGGAGGAGGTGTACTGTAGCAATTATCTGGAACTTGACTTTGATTTTGTAACTCGTGCTACAGTCAGCTGTTGTCTGATAGATTTCATAGATGTGATGTTAATGGGAACACAGATGGTGACTTAGAATATGAGGGTTACGACCAGAAATTTTGATCGCATAGTACTTATAAACGTATGAGATTACAAAATACTGAGATTGAGAGATTGCAAAATATTATTATTTCACCAGCTGTTTAAATAATGATATTGAATCATAAGAAGTACCTCTGTCAGCAGAATACACTCAAAACATACGTCTAGTCACACATACTTCACACAGTGAAGTATCACTTCTTACAGCAGGCTCTGTTTACAATAGCGCTTAGGCCCATTAGCAATTCATGCAAGTGTTAACAAACACTCTGTCCGCATCCACAGTTTTCTTTGCCGTATGTGTTTCTGTTGAGTCGAAAAGACATTCTCAGAAAGAGTGACCAGCCCAAAAGCTGTGAAAAATAATGGGATGTGTCTTCACTGCATACCTGACCCATTTTTGCAGTTTTGTTTAATTCCTCTGTGACTTCAGCACTGAGGAAAATGATTCTTAATAAAGCAGAAAATGATGATTCAAAGAAAGTCCTTGAGTGTTTTGACCTACTGGCAATATTACATCTAAAAAACGTCATTCCCTTTCTAATAGCACTGATGCGACTTCAGTGGAAGCAGCACACTAACATGACTGCGATTCTTCTGAAAACAGCTGAGGAATAATTCACCCGGCCAAGCCCATCAAAGAGCTTAGCAAGGTCCAAGGCCATGTGTTCTCAGTATTGCTCAATTGAAACACATTTAATTCAAGCAGAGTTATGCTCCCTTTTAAACACTTCTTCTGAAAACACTGCACCTACATCTGCACTGCATCATCATACCACATACAACCAAAAAGTTTTATAGTCATTCTCTTTTGGCTTATGAAGCCCTCCCTTTTCCTCCAAAATACCTAAGTTTAAGACATGACTTTATAACTTTTATCCGTCACTTTATTGAGCTAAAATGTCATAGCATTTAATATTTTGTGGTTATTTCTTAAACTTCTATGCTTTAATATCCTGAAGATAATGGACATACACTAAATGGATAAAAGCACCAGGCCGTGTACTAATTACAGCTACAGGATCTGCTCAGCCATGGAAATCCATGCCTTGAAGCTACCGGCACACATTTTTTGTGCTGATGTTAATGTCGGGGGGGGGGGGGTTTGGACCTCAGCAGTTATTGAATCAGCAGAGCACTGGGGATTTTTATGCACTATGTGTTTCAGCACTCGGGAATCCTTTACTGTAACTTTATGTCATCTGCCATTTTTGTGGCTGAATTGCTGTGATTCCTAAATGCTATATTGCTTTGGCAATAATACCACTTACAGCACCATTTACAACCTGGTGCAATGGTGGCGTCCTATTATAATAACACGCTTGAATTCAGTGAGCTCTTAAGAATCACCCATTCTCTCACAAATGTTTATAAAGGCAGACTGGATGGCTAGATGTTTGAATTTCTACACCCGAGGCAATGAAACTGAAAACATCTGAATTCAAATATTAATCCCATGAGCCACCCCATTTTTTGTACTGCAGTGGAGTTTCAATATGTGTTAAATAAAAACTAAATGTTATTACATGTTTCAGGACTTTGCCCTTGGTATCATATCGCAGCACCTCCTGAAACTGGGTCATTACATCTGTATTGCATATGAGTGTCAATTTCATTGCCGTTGATGCTTAAATTGCATCTTACCTTTGAAAGTAAAGTGATCAAGTGTCTCAAATATGTAAATCATGCTTTAGGGAGAAATCAGACAAGCCCAAAAGAAAAATAATCCATTCAGAATGAAGCTGAGGTGCAGGACTGTAACACAGAGTTCAGCACAGCTCATGTCAGCATTCATTTGAATTCAACTGAGAGCCAGTGACCTCAGCATCATATTTTTACACCAAGGAGACAAACAGTTACAGTATCCATCACGCACTAATGCTGAAGCCGGACTTTGGGTGTATTACAGCACACACAGCAGGTCAGCTGTACATGTGTGTTTGTGTGTGTGTTTGAATGGTTTTATAGAGTATGTGTGATATGACTGTCACGAGTAAGCTGATGCAAAAATGAGATCGTCTGATTGGTAGGGTGTGTTGGTCAGCTGTTAATGATGCTGTCATCTCAGGGAGGCTCCTTTCTCAAGAGAAAAGCTTACTCATGGACTAACTGGCTGGCCTACTTTTACTGAAAACTGGATCACTGCACGAAACACACACAAACAACCACATCCACAAGGGCCCAGTAATTCTGCAGTATTTTGCGCTTACACATGCAAATTTTGGTCAGGTGCAAACCACAAAATGGTAAATGGTTTGCTTTTTTGTAACGCCCTTTACCCTTAACACTTGTAAAAAGTGCTTCACCCATTCATCCATACTCACCAACATTAGCAGAGGTGTCATGCAAGATGTTAGCCTGCCAGCTATAGTAGTTTTGTGTTTAGTGTCTTGGCCAAAGACACCTGTGCGCGTGGAGAGGCTCGGGGATCGCCAGACCTGCTGTTACACCTTTGATCTTTGTCTACTTTTTGATCAACATGTTGCCAAGACAACTGAGCTCAGGTTCAGTAAATCACCAGACCTGAATTGACTTTCTTTATTTATTCTTTGAATTAATTATTGGTTTATTGCTCTGTTTATGCAGTTCAGGTCAGACTCCCGAAAGACCAGCGGCTAAATACAAAACCAATAAAACAAGCTGAGAAAACAGATAATTATGCATCTGCTCAACAGAGGGCTAGAGACTGTTTTCAGCTCTCAAAACTAATCTTGTAATATGACCGCAAGTTTTTAATATTTAGACCCTAAAGGGCAATTCAGGCTTACCCACATTATTTATTTTTCTCTGCATGCTGAATGCTGAAGTCCAGTTCTGGAAAAAAACTAAAAACAATAAACATTTCAATAGCCCAACCTCCCTCCCACTGTGTTTTGTGTATTAAGGCCTGATATTTAGAGCAGCGCATGAGGACATTTATTTTATTTTTATGGAAATCTAGTGATCTTCAGTATGCAGATAAGATGTGTCTATCAGAGGGACAAAATTCCAAAATGTAAGTAATACTAGGGCCAGAGTCAATATCAACACTGGTTATCAATGCTTTTTAGGAAATTTGCTATACAGAAGAGAATTGTTAGGTTACAGTGCTATCATGAGAGAGACAAACATAGGATGAGTGTTTATATGCTCGGGGTATGATGTTGCCATATGAACGCTCCACTATTGATACCCAAAAGGTTGATTCTGTATCTCTGGACGTAGCGTTTTCAGTCGGCGAAATGTTTCATCACTCATTTGTCCACTATTATACTATAGTACTACAGTTGTGTTAAAAGCGGTGTTTTGACAGAAACCTCTACATTCCTGTGACAAAGTAACTATACTCATGACTCAGTAGCCTATTGAACCAACTTTGGTAGCAATAACTTCTAACTGTAATTGTTTTCTGTATGACTTTATTGTTCTCTCACATTACTGTGGAGGAATTTTGGCCCACTCTTCTTTACAACTTTCCTTCAATTCACTGATGTTTACAAGCTGTCATTTTTGCAAAGCCCTCTTAAGGCCCCAACACAGAACTTTAGAGAGGTTGAGACCATTGTAGCACCTTAATTCTTTGCTTTTTTCAGCCCATCTGTGCTTGGGATCATTGTCCTGTCAGACAGATGGCCTAACATTTGACTCCAGAATACTGTAGTACAAAGGAGCTCATAATCACAGAGCGCCCATGTCTTGTGGTTGCAAAACAAACCCAAATCATGACTCCTCCACAACCGTGCTTGACAGTTGGCGTAAGATGTTTGTGCTGTTATATTGTGCCAAACATCTTCACTTTGGTCTCATTTGTTTTAGAAAGAAGATGCTTTCCCTAGGCAACCCTTTCTTGTAGGATACACTCTTTTTGTAATTGGATTGTTACAAACTTTAGCACATAGCTATCTGAGGTATGTAGAGTTAGAGACACAGCTCTTGAGTTTTTATGCAGTTTCTCTGAGCGTTGCACAGTCTGATCTTGGCTTGAATTTGGAGGGATGTCCACTCCTGGGAAGACTGTGACATTGTGTTAACATGCACCCGAATGCTTCAGACCAGCAGACTGCTGGAAACTTCTACTTTCATAGAGTTGGTCACACTTGCTGAAAATCTGTTTATCAAGTGCATTTGATCAGCAGCTGAATGTACCATCTTAATTCCTATGAATTCCTACAGAAGCAGTAATAGTGTACTTGTAGTATTTCACAGGGCTGCATAGAGTGCCATGAAACTGATCTGACAAGTAGTACTGCTTTTCAAGTCTCTATACCATCTGTCTTGGTTTGATTGTATTTTCAGACAAAGACACTTTTAAATGTTTTTGGCATATGAACCTACGGCCAGGCTGCAGTTTTTTTCTCCCCTCTTGTGTTTCAGATGTATATTGTAATAATAATGCTCTATTGTTACAAAATCCCACGGCCCACCTGGAGTTGCCTCATGGCACACCATTTGGGAATGGTGGCGTGCCATGCTTCTGCTGTAGCGTTGCATATTTAGTGATGAAATCACCACAATCGACTAAAACAACACAGATTTACAGCACAGAATTAGATAAACACAACAAAAAGAATAGTCTGGAAAAACACGGGTCAGTGAGATGTTATAAATACAGATTATTTATTATTTTCTATGTGAAGTAAACCAGTTTGAATCAATAAGTGTCACTGCTTTGCTCGCTGTGTCATATCTCAGCCCTGTGAAAGACCTCAGTTTCTCTGCAGTAAACTGATTAAGGCGGGTGCCTGGGAATATTGCAGAAGGGAGTGTTTCCATTGTCAATATAACTCAGCAATTTAGAAGAGAAAACATAAACTTTCACCAGATATGATAAATTCTGTGTCACGCTGGGAAAGGGACCCTTTCAAACAAACAGATGCTCTTGTGGTGTGGGAGAGCCCATAGAAACAACCATGCAACACACTCTAGGTTGATTCATGGCTGGAGAACTGCTGATTTAGTACTTAAAAATGTAATATTGTGGAAATGCTGCTTACACCCCTTGTTGCAAAAACACCCACACACACACACACGCACACACATTAAGCTCTTGGTTTGGCGCATGCTGTAATTATCAACATAATTTGTAGATCGGCTGTAAGATGACCATTTTTTGGGGGGGGGATGACAAGTTGAACCCACGCTATTCACTTTGTACCTCGCCACCCAAGACAGCACACAGAAATGCACAGCTGCACACAAAAACTAGCACACGCTCATCAGGTGTCTGAGATAATGAGGCTCTCTCAATTCTGCAGCAGGTGAGCTTGCCTTAGGTGATCGGGGATGGAAAAGATTAGTGGAAGATAAGAGGATTGAAAAAAAAAGGAAATAAAGGAATGCAAGAATAAGAAGACAAATATGAGGAGGATTAACAAAGCCAATAAATAGACAGATGTAAGTCACTACATGTGAAACAAACATGGGTGATTTATGAGACTGTGTCAGAGGATTCTTCGGCGCAGAAAACAATAATGATTAGACAATCTAAATGAATGGAAGGAAGATGGATGTGGAGAGTTGGCAGAATAGATGCTGGTCTTGAAATTGATATTGTTATGACTTATATCTGTTCATAATAAAAAAAAAATGTGATAATAATTCATGCTGTATCTTTACAAATGCATTTCCTACAGCACTTGGTGCCAGTATGGGTCACCAGGTTGAGCTTGGTGACCCACATGCTGTAGCGCTGTTGTGGGGAACTGCTCATGCGCTGGGCTATTTGTTGCATGTTTTTCCTCTACTGTCGCCCACAGTTTTCCTGTCCACTCTCAACTGTCCTGTCATAATAAAGGCTAAAAAGCGGGAAAAAAATTACAGCACTAACTCATGAGAGTGTTTGTTCATGAAAGACACTGCTAACAAAGACAGTCAAACACTACTTGTCTGAACACTTAGACCTCTGGAATTCATTATACTGCTAGTGCTATCACATCAAACAGATGTAGAGAAAGGGGGGAATTGTGGAAATGTGGACTATGAGACATAAACAAGACAAAATAGGACTAGAAGGCAAACTGGGGGCAAGTGGCAGAGGAAGAAAACATAGTGCTGAGAAAAGAAGGTGGTCGAGGATTAAGTGAAAGGATAGAGAAGTGGAGAAGCAGGAAGAGATAGGGGGAGGAAGGAGGCAAAGGAGAAACATCTGTTTTGCGTCAGGAGCAGGTTACAAGCTGATAGTGGGCCTTCAACAGACTGAATGAGACTGAATAGAGAGACAATTATAGGGGCGAAAAAACGGGGCAGACGAGGAGTGTGGAAAACATTACACAGATAGAAGTGTCTAATTGGAGGAGACAGACATTATCATAAGCTGCAGACCTCTATGTCTTGTCCTCTGTGTGTGTGTGTGTGTGTGTGTGTGTGGGCAAGGGTATATCAGAACTGCGAGTCGAGGTGCCTGTTGATGTGTGTTGTTATATGTATCAGCTAGACCTGAATATTGTTGTGTCTCATTAGGGAGGATATTTTTGCTCCAACTATGTTTTATGTTTTCGTGTCTGTATGTGTGTGTGTGTAGGTGTGTGTCTGTGTGTGTGTGCTGAAGGAGAGAGAGACTGAAAGACTCAGAGATAAGAACAGACAGATAAGAGAAAAACTAAAAAAGGAATATCTATGAGGAGAAGAAACCATAATAAAAGATGAAAGAGAAATCTCTGCGTGGGAGCAATAAAAGACTCTGTGGCACACAGAGGACTGGTTAGTATCAGGGAGCCATAATAATACACAGCCCTGGGGAAGCAGGGGGCTTGTATCACAGCAGTTTTACTGTACCATTTGCCCGGTGCCCTATAGAAACCTTCAAACTCCAGCCTTGTCTTTTACACTTCCCTAGACAAATATCAGACCAGAGAAAATAGTTAAAAAAAAACCTTCAAGTGTCGAAAAATTTTTTTTTGAAAGGTTCTCTCTGGTTAAAACAGTTTTTCAAAGTTGCAGCTAACTATTTATTCTTCACACTACAGTTTAGTTCAGGACACTTCTTCATAGGGCTGTGTCTTTTATAAAGACAGTCAGGTGTCTTTATATTAAACACAGCAAACCCTTGTTCTATTATACCCTCGGTAATTTGACTTAATACCATTTTGTGAGAGCTCAACAGCACCGTTTTATTTTTCAACCAAAGTGTGGCAGTGAAGCTGTGAAAATTAGGTTTCTTAAAATCACAATAAGGAATGAGGAACTCTGGCACAGGCCCAGACACAGTAATTACGCACTTCTTTACTGAAAGACAAGAAAGGAGGTCTTTCTAATGTAATCTCTTCTTGTTTTAAATCTTCTTTTGGGATGTAAGTCAGGGTGAGAGGCAGAATAGAGGGAGACAAGAGAAAGAGTCAGAGGATAGAAAGACAGGCAGTGCCATTTCAGACTCACAATAAAGGCTGGATAATATCAATCCCCAGTTATGGTGATGTCTTCTTATTCCCTAGCCTGTGTCACAGCCTACGTTTCTATTAAAGTCAATGAAGTAATGCTCTTCTCTGCACAATGACTTACAGAGAGAGCTTCGGATATACTAAATATACCTTCGTTCCCTCGTGTCTGTCTTAGCTTAAATGTTGCAATACTTTACTGAACTGACAGGCTCTACTGCACTGCAGAAATGCAGTGACTTATACATCTTATGGAACATATAATATAATAAAAGATGCTTGTAAGTGTTTGCAGCTGAAGTAGAGTATGATTTGCAGGGTACTGGATGTCTGCATAGAAAATACAAGCAAGCAATTCTGTTTTATGAACTTGATTAAAAATACAGATTAATCCTGTGTGTTTGAATTTATGTATGAGCATGCATGTAACCGGTATATGATATGAAGAAAACCAGCCAGGATCCTTGCATAATCATTTCTTATACTGTGTTTATTCTGTCATCTCTGCTGGGCTTATGTATGTTTCCCATGTGTTTAATGGCAGTAATGAGTGTACATTGCTTGTATTATAGGAAACCAAATCAAGGTATCGTTCTCGTCCTATATGAAATCATTTTCTGCTTGTGAAAATATGAATTAAAAAGGAATAAATGCAAATAAATTCAAAAAGCAAAGTATGCTATAACTACAGAGCTGTGTGTCAGTCTATTTTTCAAGCTTTTTGTGCACAATTAGATAAACCAGCTAAGGGACCTTTATAACAAGGCTAAACATCTATAGCTAACTTTTTAATACATTTTTCACTCATTCGTTCGAGAGACATCACACAGACTAAGTAATGTATGTCTCACTTAATCAGTATATTTTCGTTTTGTTTATATTCATAGCAACTATGTTAGTGTTGAGCTGTGAGTGCTGCCAAAATGGAAATCACCTAAAGTCAGAGTCATGCCTGCATACATCCTGTGTAGAGCAGACCAGACTTCTAAAGGGGGCATTTATGGTACTGTGTTTTCTTTTGTGCGGGTATCTGCAGAGTGGACATTCAACCAACTCAACCTACTCAGATGTACGGCGTGTAGCTCATTGTGGATGATGCTGTGCATAGTTGGAATCTGGATTGGTTGAAGATTTGGAAACATACAGTGATAGCTTAAAAAATACATTACAGACATAATATATATATTTAAAAAAAAACAGCATGAAGAGCACAAAAGTGGATACTTTTCATTGTTTTTATAACTCAGCTCTTTGAATCTTGTGTATTTCCAAGGCTGGCTGAAAGACTAATAACAGCACAAGCAGGAAGAGCCCACAGACCGGTTGTTTGTGACACCACTGTCTGTAAACAGCTACAACAGGTAAACAATGGTCTGCAAAGCTTGGTGTAGGCTCTGCATACGATCAGCGCACAGCCATGTGTAAGCCAGAACATTGCACAGTGTAGACGTTCCTCACAGTTAATGTATTCTATAGTGAATGTATAATGTTGTCGTGTCTTGCTAAATATATAGTGATGTACAGTATATTAAGTATACGCTACATAGTTCACCCATGGTGTCTAATCAGTGATGCAGTGTCATCAAGAAGAAATGGCAGCCTGTCAAGCAGGATTAAGAACACATTTCACAACAATAACTACCACAAGGAGTTTATTTATTTGGAAAAATATCCTTACGCAGTTAGCACAAAAGTGTGTGTTTGTAATTACTTCATTTTGAACCAGCATTCATCTTTCACATTTTAATTATGTGACAGCAATTATATTATTAATAGTGCAGAAAAAATAAGCCAAATAAAATCCATTCATTTTCATGCCAATCCTAATTTATAGTCCTCTGCCTGGAGAGCACAGAGTATTGAATGACTGAATGATTTCAGACACAGCCAAGACATTAGGTGCACAAGCTAACATGCTAACATTCACAGCTAGCATTTGTAAGTAACAAAAAAAAAAAAAGGAAGAGAAGGAATATCACCAGTTTTTTTTATGTAGGATTGGAAAAACATTTTTGACCAGGTGGTGGTGCCAGAGTAAGTTAGTAGGGACTTGCCAGATTCAGTAAAGAAGGAATGTAAGAATGTAAGCAAAACATGAAAGCTAAACCAGGTTTATTTGGCATATCTAATATCAACATAAAAAACAGAGATGCTTGCTTCGTGGTGGAAGTGAAAAAAACAAACAAAAAAAAAAGCTGGTGCTTCAAAATTTCATGACAATCATCTAAGGCTATGCTTTTTGAGATATTTCAATCTGCACCAAAGGGGTAGACTCAGACAGCCATACCACAATGACATAGAATAAGAACCAAAATCCACACCTTCAGAGACAAGGCATGGCTAAAACTCTTCGCTGAAGTAAAAAGATTAGTTACATTTATAAAGTAAACAGAGAAGGCTCTGCAAATGGAGAAGACTGAGGCAACTGACCTACAGCAAAAACAAACTAGAAAACTATGTGAACACTGCTGGAACACTATCTGCAATCAACAATCTGGCAGAAAACTAAGGCAGCATATGCTGCTTAAATACACAGTGAGACAATTAGACACAGGTGAAACACATTAGGGCTGAGCAGGTAATCATACAGGAAGGATAGAGAATGCAGGGGGAAGGCGGACCTAGAACATGAGACAAATGTGAGGAACAAATCATACACAGAAAAAAGACAATGAAAAAATATGCAATAACAAGAAAAAAACAGAACATAGTGTAAATAGACAGCTTAAAGCTTTCAGAATAATAAAAGCAATATCCCTGCATTAGATCTACGAAACACACTGTTATCCATACTAGCGCGAAAAATCCAAAACGATTTTATATCAGTGTGTCTCCACACACGGCCTTGCATCTATGCCTAAATTTGTTCAGGCATAAATATGCCTTGCACTGTGCATGTGTGGCAGTATGCAGTACTTTAATGTGAATAATAATCCAGTGGATGCTAAATTATGCTTTACATGTGCCCATGTTAAACTGTGATCTCTGTGATTTTGTGCAAAAGGAGACTACTCATGTGTGTATATGTGTCCGTCTGTGTATGCATGTCTGGGTGGCTGCAGGGAATATAGGCAATGCCAATAGATATTCAACAGGAGAGGTTTGTGAGTCAGCAAACCTGAGGCTTTCTGACTCACAAACCGACGACTGGTGGGTGGTGTTTGTGTAAGTGTGATGTTTATGCATGGGCGCGCAATCGGAGTGATGTGTGCGAAAAAGCCACATGTTTGTGTCCAACATGAGACTACGTGAAAGGGCAAGGGATGAGACTGATGATTAGAAATGAGGGGATGTGTTAAATAATTGTCAAAATGTTTCGTCTTTCTCACTCTGTGGACGTTATGCATCATAAGACTGATTGCAGTTGCATAAACACAAACTTTAAATCGTTTCTTTCTTATCCGATGAGAGCCATATGTCCCCCACAAAGATTTGGTTCATGATCATGATTTGCTGCCAAAAAATAATCATGAGCCAAAACCTTTCATGAATTAAAACTAAATAGGTTAGCCCAACCCAAAGTACAGGAAATTAGTGTGATGCTACAAATAGGGTTATCATGCCATGTCGAGATGCTTTTGCAGATCATCCTAAAAAGTTTCTTTTTGTAGATTAGCATACCTCTCTTAGAACATCACATGCTTATAGTCAAAGGAGATTAAGGACAGATGACATAGGGTAAAAGAAAGTATGGAAAAAAGGAAGAATCCACTTAAGAAATAAACTAACAAATGAATGAGGAGGGGGAAAATAAAAACAGAATGCACAGTTAAAGAGAAAACGAGGGCTGGGAAGGGGATAAAAGCAGCAGGACCTGGAAAGACGAAGAAGGAGGAAAACAGGGGAGAGGAAATATCCCCTAAAGCGATTTCTTCATATTTAGACAGACAGACAAACAAAGGAGTCGGCCTGCCAACTCTGCTTACCAGACTGATTCAGATTCACTGTCTGCTGCCGACTTCAATATGCTGCACAGATCAAGTGTTCCTAAACATTTAAAGTTGGGAAAATTCAAAACATATATCACTGCTTTAGGATCTGCTTTTGGGACCTTGACATCTGGATGATGAGCTAAATCTACCCTTTGACCTCAGTCAGTCGTGCCCTAAGAACCTGAAATAAGGCAGGAAACACCTCTGACAACAAGGCAATATTACACTTACACTTAAGAATATTACACTTGTATAATCTGCTTACGAGCTAATAAATATTGTTCCATAGTCACTGCATTTCAATTCATTTCAGGTTTAAATAAAAAAAAAGAAAGAAATCAATTGACTTATATTCCCTGTACTTCCTGTGGGTGCTTTACTCGCAATCTGGCAACCCACTGGCTAGCATGCTCACTTAGTCTCATGGGCAGCGGCCAATTTTTCAGGTCTTCAGATATCCAGATCAATATTTCCTCTTCCGATTGTTTGTCACTGTTTACAAATGCAAAAAAACCGAAAAGTGTGTTTACTTGTATGCAGTTAATGCCGGTAGAAATAGGAATTGGACCAAAGGCTGTTATCAGCTCCAGGTTTTCGAAATGATCAATTTTCAGTGATAGAGTAGCTGGGTTTTTTTTGTTTTGTTTTGTTTTGTTTTGTGTGTGTGTGTCCGCAGCCGCAAGTTAATCACATTTTTATTAAATCTAATATTAAATAAATTGATCGGGCAAACAGTAAGCATTACCCCACTAAACTAATAAAAAAAAGTGTGCTTGCATCTCCCAGTGAGATTTGTTCAAAAGATCAGAGGAATTGGAAACAGAAGAGCAGAAGCTGCAGAGATTGGTGTTGTAAGGTGTTTAATTTTTGCATTTAAATTCATTTTTTGTGTTAACACTTTATAATTTGCTCCATAATAAATGGAAATTGTTGGTAATATGCTGGTAATGTAATGTAATTACAAATAAAGCTCATTTTGTCTTCTTTTCATATCTGGTATCTACGATTTCTGGGAAGAAATGTGAAGATTTATCTTAGATCATATTATTTATTTATCCAAGATAAGCTTTGAGCTTATCTTGGATTTGTTTTTCTTCGGGAATCACATTGTTTATTTTTTAAAACTTGAATTATACAAATTCATGAAAGAAAGCACTTGTTAAGACAGTAACTTCAAATCAGTTCTTCATTATGCAGGCTTGACCCCAAACATGTGATTTGCTTATTAACAATGAGTGTACTTTGTTGTTAAAATTGATTCTTATCATTTATAACTGCAAATGGATCAGGTTAAAAAACAGATTAAGGTTGTTTTACAGACATTCATTTTCCTCAACTACTTTTTCTCTGCAGGTTCTTGTTGTATCTGTTAGTGTGCAGCATTGTGCATTGCTAATAACAGTCAACACAAGCTGATGATGTTGCCAGGTAACCTAATGGCATCAACATATTCAATGCATAGCAGTTTTGTGATTATAAATTAGATGTTATTGTTCAATAATTTATAAAAGCATAGATACAATGCTTTTATATGCTGATACAGGTTTTTAAATGCTGAAAACAGGTCATTAAAGCTGATTGCTGCACAACATGAAATCATGATGTCTGATATAGATAAGAACCAGCAAGGGAAACTGAAAAGTTTGGTTGCTCAATTCCTGATTGGAGTTGCTATCCAAAGGAACAAACACACAGAGATATTTTGAGTATTATAGTAAGATTAGAAATCTAATATGAAATGACGCAGTCGGCATGACTTGGAAAAATAGATGGATGAAATGTATTCCTCCAGAACTTGTTCTGAGCCAAACTATAGTACAGTATTAAGGCTTGGCATGTTTACATTCTGGGATCCTAAGTAAGGCATATTTGTTTATATTTTAATCAGGTGGAATGAGCGTGAGTGACTTGTTTTTTTAATTAGACATTTGAAACTGATTTAATGCACATGTATTTATGATGAAGAAGAGTAGCCCTAATTTTATTAGTTTTCAGATAGAGGAGCTTTGTTGAACACTGAGTAATCACTGGTATAATAAGAATGTATATGAAATGACTGACTCACAAAAGCAGCTGGTTTGACAGCAGTAAAGATCATCCAGTGAAAGGAAACTTTTGATGTTTGCTCTACAGAGGTTGTTTTGAGATGAGATTTAATCAAAGTTTGAGCAAACACTTTTATCCTCTGTTTCTCAGAGATTTGATTGACATTCACAGTAATTGCAAAATATGTTTACATCTAAGATTACTGTGTATTAAAGTGCTTAGCATTACATAACTTTGAAGGGCAATCCAGCATGAAATCTAACCTCTTGTTTATTCACCTCAGTAACACAGTGAGGTTGCCATTTTAATTCGTTGGCAGTGGTTAAGTGTCCTGTGTTGAAATCACTGATTCTAGCAAGTTCAGAACTATGACATGAATAAATGTATGAGTCCATTCAGAGCACGGTAGCAACACTTCAATGCACGTGTACGCTATCCAGCTACTCTTAGCACTCTGCGTGTAGCTGTACTTGTCAGTGTGAACACATCTATGCACACAAACAGCATCTGTAAGTATAAAAGTATGCAAAGTATCTGAAGGATTGCAGGTTTTCTACCAGATAAATTGCTTGTAAGATATAGCAAAACATCGGTGTATAGCATATGAACATTCAATTACACGGATGATAGCATTTCACACTAACCAGGCTTAAGGATCAGACAACTGGAAAACATAGAAATAGGAGTTCTTTAATGTCAGTGTGGAAATGCAAATAGATGCTGTGAAAGAGTATTTTGCGGTATGTTTAATACTGTCTTGAATCTTTGTCAGAGGATCCACCACTCCGCCATTCAGTGAAACAGCAATTTAACGAGTGTGCACCATTGCATCAGGGCACCATGATGGATGGTTTGACAGGTGATGACGGATAACAGAGACACCACCCTTTTGTCACCCAATTATTGGGTTTAAATTTCTTCATTTTAGGAGAAATTTAAATTTTAACTGTCAAGACAGCTTTATGATGTCACTTTAACACAGATGAGGTCAGTTAACATTGTTGCTGTAAAACATTTTTAGCCAAAAAACCTATCTGAACTAGCATGGATGGAAATGTGTCGTTTGTATGATGAAAAATATGGTGGTCCGAGAAGAAGGACATGCTGAAATAAAGCTAATGCATTAACAATGCGATTCTAAGTAAATTCATGAATAGCAATGAATTTTTTCTTACCTCAGTAACAGCTAACTGAACAGTGAATCTTAAGGTCCCACCCTGGTAGTTGCTCAGTGAAGCTCAGTGCTATTAAACTAGTTCCCAAGGAACGCTACGCAGAGTCCAGAAAGTTTTCCCTTTATCTGGAGCTACATACCATTTCAGCTGCTCTTCGAAATCCACACATATTTTACTTTGCTGTCTTTTATCCTCTCTTTGACTTTAACATTCCTTTTCCTTTGGGCAAAGTAGCAGTTCACCGATATAGGATGATTGTGGCAGATGTGAAAAGGTAGTGGTGTGTGGGTGTCAAAAAGTACACATATCACAACACAACATAAAATATACCTACTCGTTACCAGGTCTTACGATTAGGAAAGAACAACCTAAAATGAACAACACATGACACATTAAACCATGACATATTTATTTAGCAAAAACTACGCCAAAATAAAGAACTGCTGACTGAAAAACAAAGAATACCCCATGACTCACAAGCTTGTTAAAAAAAAAAACCTTTAACAGCATTAACTTGAAGTAAGTATGACTTTATCAGTCTGTAACATCCTTGTGGAGGAATTCTGATCCACTCTTCTTTACAATGTTGCTCCAGTTCGTTGAGGTTTGCAGGCATTCCTTTATGCACAGCTCTCTTCAGGTTTTTAAGGTGGAATGATGAATTTTAAATTGCCAGAAGTGTAGTTTTTAATAGAGGCGATCACACTTGTTGATGAACATTTAATCAAGTGCATCTGATTATCAGCACCTTACTGCTGCTAATTCTCTTAATTCCTTGGAAGCCATAAGGTTATATTGTGTTTTCACACGCTGCTTCTGCATTTTAGTGTAGCTTTTGTTAAATTAACAATGACTCGATATAATACTTACAGAGCCCACAATAAGACAAAATCCAAAAGCCAAAATCAAGCTGACTCTGCTAAACATTGACTGCGTCGTCCAAACACACATATGGCTATTTCCACTGTGCCATACATCTCTATGTCGCTCCAAAATCTGAATGCATCACAAAATACAAATGTAGGAATGTGGTTTATTTTGAGAACGCCCAACAAATCTGCTCCTATTTGAGTTAGGGTTGGTAAAACAATAGTAGCTATATATTCCAGAAAACTACTGAAACTTTTTTAATTAAAGGAAAGTAAATGTGTGGCATCTTCAGTAGAAGCGAACAGGCAGAGAAGAAAAGGCAGAGACAGAATGATGCATGGGTCTTTTGTTGCAATTTGCTGAAAATAAAAAGTATAAAAATTACATAAATCTTATACTTTAACATTAACCACGAGTTTTGTACCTAATTAAAAAAATTATAATGGAATTGAAACAGAAAAACAATGCTGTTCTGCCAGTACACGGCACCATCAGAAACAGCAAGACACTGTCACAAATTGTCCCTGATGCATGCATTGGAGAGTTAGTGTGTGCACATTGGTTAGAAAAGCCATGCTATAGGAATGGGTGACTGTGGCTTGTAGTAAAAAGGTTTGAGCTTTGAGTGCACAGCTAGAGCAGAAAAGTGCTATATAAGTACCAGTCCATTTACCAGTTTGGAAAATGCTGGTCAAATGGGTTCTTTTAAAAGGAAATAACAGCCCAAAACAATCTGTTTTCTTGTTCCAATAACACTGGTGCATACACGCACGTGCACATATGCACATACTCTAGAGGCAGTTTCCATTGGGTTGTCAGAATCAGTAAGAAACAGGTGTTGTTCAAGCCTGGATCATCTGAAGAGAGAAAATGAGGCATGACCCATGTGCTCTGCTTAATGATAGCAAAATCATGACCTTATCCTGCCACTGCCTTCATCATTCTTTTCATCATTCCTTGTTTCCCAATTCTTACCATCCTACATCTGTTCATTCCCCCTTTACTTTCCTCTGTCACTTCAGCATCCTTCGTCCCCTTTATCTCCTCTCACCCACTCCTGGCTGCCTCACTCACCCTCATTACCACCATTTTCCTCCCATTGGAGTGACTCAGCAGTTTTTTGACTGCCATCTCTCTCACTCATCTGGTTCTCGCTCGGGGCATCACATTCTCTCTCTGCGTGTGCAGAAAAATCTACTCTCAGAATCCGTTTTATTGGACATAATTAAATACAATATTGCCAAAGCATGTTGCACAAAGTTTAGAGGCAAAATATAAGAACCTGGAATATAAGTTGTGCACACAAAAAAAGAAATTTAACATGTGGTAAGATTTAGTTAAATAATTTTGCAAAAGTATGGCTTCACCGAGGCTGTAGTCTGCCTTTACGAATTTCAGATAGCAGAACTGACACGTTCTTTCTGAATGGTTTGTTTCCGTGACGCCAGGTTTGTGTATCTTGAACAATCTCAATAGCCAGTGTGTAATGTCTCTCTGTCTCTGGCTGCTTATAGTATTCATTTAATCTATCACTCGGTATTATCTGCTCAGCTTATTATTGTTTTCACCTTGTGTGTGTGTGTGTGTGCGGCATTATGGCTAAATGCAGTCTGGGCCAGCACAAAGGTGTTTTTAAACACTTTGGCAGGTTTTTATTTCTATTGGGAGATTTTGTCAACATGATTGCTCTCCAACTGAGAAAGACAGATAATAAATGTGTATATGAAGGTCGGGTTTGATGATGGCTGTCATCCGACCCATTTCAACCTAGTGAAGTGTACCCTGCTAATGGAGGCCAAGGGGGTCACTGGCCGCCTTGCATTCATACACTCTTTATGTGGTGTATAAATATGAAATACTTCATGAGATTTAACTAAACCTTTACTGGGTAGTACCCTTTTCTCTCTGCCAGCCTGGTACAACTAGTCGCCACATGACCATATGCCCAACCCATCCTTGGTTGGGCGTTGGTTGCTTTGTTTCCTGCCTCACAACTATTCTATTTAAAATCTTGTTTCCATTAGATTTTATGATGATGCTGATGAAGGCCACATGCTGAAAAGTGCTGGTCTAACAATAAGGTTGTTTCTTATACTAAAACTGTTGCTTGAGTTTTTTTGTTTTTTGTTTTTTCGTTCTTGGTGATTTTTTTTTTGTGCCAGAAACCCTTTTAGAGTTATTTGATTTACACCACCATCATGCTCCCTGTGTCCTTAGGTGAACTTTGTCAACCTGTTTGAAAGTGTGCGTTTTCAAAAGTGACATATACTGTGAGCATAGCAACACCGTCAACAAAGGATGACTTGGAGGCATCTCAGCAATGCCCTCAGGTTCGATGCCCCTGAAAATAAGAATGGGTCAAATCCGAAGAAAATCTCTGAGACATTTAGATGCTGTTGTTGTATGTTAAATGCACTTTTCTTTTTCTGTGGTTAATCCAGAGTGAATGTGGTCTACTCTGAGGCTGTGCATCGCCAAAGCAGCTGGTTGAGGGGACTCGAATTTCTACTTCTAGTGTCGCAGGGTTGGGATCACTGGGTTAAAGTTTTTGAAACATTTATATTGTTCTTTATTGAAAATGAAACTATGATTTGTTTGGCATTCTCTGTTTGTTGTACTTTTCTTGGTACTTTTTCTATTCAGACATTTTGATTTTTCAGTGTTGAGCTGTAGCCAGGTTCAGGTGTTTGCTCAATTTCAGAATGAAAATATTGTTGTCTGGATAATATTAAATCCGTCTCTGGTGAGCCCACTTTCCTGATTTACAGTCAAGGCACAGCTCTGACTGATTTTTTGCAGACAAAACCTTCCACGAATTGTCGCGAGACTGGGCTCTGTCTAGCCATATCTCTCTATCTCAACTCAGAGCAGAAGCTTTCCTGCTTTGTAACCTCCTGTCTATACTTCTCCTTTCTTACTCACAGATAAATCACTCATGTCTTTCAGTCTATTTCATTCCCTGTAGACTCCCTCATCTGGATAAAAAAACACAATGCTTGCTGCAGACTGAAGCCCTGGTGTTCCCTGCATCTCTCTAAAACATCAAATAACTGCCCCCTGTGCAGTGGACTTCACGTTCTCATTGGATTTTAGCTTCTTTCCCGCTCTTTCTCTTTTCCCTTAAACTATTATATTTTTCCATGTATCCCTTCGGTCTGTGACTCCTTCCCCTTTCTCTTCATTCCTCTGCTTCATCACCCCTTCTTCTTTTCATAGCCAGAGGGGTTCTCTCCATCCCAAGCTGTCTCTATTCATCTTTCTCCTCCCTCCTCACATCAATATCCCTCAATCTCTCCTTCTCCCCGTAAATAGAGTGACCCTTCAGAGTGCTGTCGCCTCTCTGCCTCCAGACTCTTCACCATCTCTCTTACTCTCTCTCTCCTGTGGGTAAACATGACCCATGTTTCGATCATCCTCTTGTCATTTTGTCATTATTATGCCCTCTGAACTCCTCTTCATCTCTCTTTATGTCCTCTCTCTTCGTTTCTTCGCTCCGTCTCTCTCCCTCTCCTCCCTTGGTTCATCTTACCCTCTTCTTCTCATCTCTCCAGCGATGACAAATACTTCACTCACTCTTTGGCTATCTCTCAAGAAAGCCGCCTCTCCTTCTTACTCCTTCAATCTGGTGTGTCATCTCGCTTTCTCTTTGAAGATGACATGGCTATCCCTCTGTCCTTTCATTTCCCCTAGAGAGAATGACCCACACATCGACACCAAATACTCGAAAAGTATGTATTCTTGTTAAATATTTTTCAAATAAGAGAGCTTCTGCTTCTCTGGGAATGTTGTTGCTAGGCCATAAGATCAGAACAGGTGCTCCACTTCATCTCCCTTCGAGTCAGTGAAGTTCTCACACATAAAAAGAAGGGAAATTCTGTTTTATTGATTTTACCTTGTGAATGGGATCTGTTGAAGCAATAAAAGGTCTTCCCAAACCTATGGGCGTAAGATTTCACTATTGTCCACTATTGTCTAAGATTTTATAGCAACACAGCACTCAGATTTCCTGGTACTGGGCTTAATGTGAAACTGAACCAGTAGCTAAGAAATAAAGAGATATTTTACTTAAACCGGATGACGGGCTCTGTGGTAGCTTTACTTGTTAGTTTAGGTTGTGTGTCTGAAGTGTTTTCCAATCAGCAGCAGCTTATGTATGAACCCAGCAGTATTAGAAAGGCTGGTTCAGATAATGGGTCAACTGCCATAGGTGTAATGTTGATATAAAACATCGGGTTGTTCAATTTAAAACAGTTTCCAGAACATAAACGCTAAAATGACTTGGTTTCAGACAGGATAAACTGAGAGGCAGTGTAAGATAAGGAATCATACAAAGCTTTTCAAGGGTATTCACAATTTTTCTTAAATAACTGTTTTTTTAAATCCATAAGATTAATCTATTAACCAAGGTCTTTAAAAATAGTGAAGTAAAACGTTAAATTAAAGTGGCATAAAATATAGTTACACAGCACACAAAAGCACTGAATATAGGACAGGGGTTTACATATTGTCTTGATTTCACTGTATATCTTGAGACCTTATTCTACACTATATGGATAAAAATATTTGGTGAGATTAGACACCCTTTATTAATCCCAGAGATGGGAAATTCACAAGAAATAATGTCGAGCCAGCAAGGAGTCGAACCTAGAATCTTCTGATCCGTAGTCAGACGCGTTATCCATTGCGCCACTGGCCCCACTGATGAATATAGCGGAGTATCGTTTGTGGCTCACTGCAGGGGAGGGGTAGCGCAGCGGGTTCAGGGTGTGGTGTAAGGGGAGGCTGTCCCACACGGCTATTCTCCATCACCTGGTCATGCTTTCCTTACTTCAGTAGGATGCCTGGACCTGACGGGAAAGCTGTGCTACGCGGAACAAAGCAGCTGGAAAGGTAGACGAGCAAGAAACAAATTGTAAATAAAATCATTCATGTGTCCGTGACTCTGTGTGCTTCGGGTCCTTTCTACCACATTCACACTTCTTAATCTTTGAATTCAGCTGTTTTCAGTCCCTTTGCCACAGGTGTATTAAATCAAACACCTAGGCATGCATTCTGCTTTTATAAACATTTGTGAAAGAATAAGTTGTTCTTAATGGCCCACTGAAAGTGTTGTGCTGTAACAGCGCAGCTATTGCAACAAATGAGTTCACGGAATTTCTTCCCTCCTAGATATCCACAATCAACTCTAACAGGCATTATTAAAAAATGGAAGCAGCTCAACCAGAAAGTGGCAGACCGTGTAAAATTACAGAGCAGGGTCACCGAATGCTGAGGTGTATAATATGTAAAAGTCTCCAAAACTGAGATTTTCATGGCATGGTTTTCCATAGCAGAGCAGCTCCTATAGGTGTGAAGTGTAGTTGGCCCAGTCCATATATAGCCTGTCTCATTTCCACTTTTTGTAGTCTTACAAATATTTAGGACTACTTTCTTTTATCTGGACATTATCCCTAAAATTAGAAACATCCTGTCTGGGAATGATGCTGAAAAATGAATTGATGCATTCATTAATTCTAGCCTGAACTGTTGCAATTCATTATTAACAAGTTTTTCTAAAGGTTCTTTAAAAACCCTTCAGTTAATCCAAAATGCTGCAGTTTTCTTCCTGTTAAACTGGAGTTTTTCCTTCCCACTGTTGCACAGTGCTTGCTCAGGTGGCTCGCTTAATACTGTAGGGTCTTTTCTTTACAGTATAAAGTGCCTTGAGGCAACTGTTGTTGTAAATTGGAGTTATATAAATAAACCTGAATCGAGTCCCTCTCAATGTCTTTTTTTATTCTTACTTTGTTGACAGTTTATCTGTCCCTGTCTGCTTTTCAAAAGATCAACCTCTTCTTACGATCTGTGACACTTATATTTCAGCTTTCTATCCTCCACCCTTAAGAGTGAGACCTTAAGGTTTGGGTCAACAAGTCACAATTATTTTTTTTCTCCCATCCCTTTTTCACTCTACCTCCTCCAAATTTACCCACAAAATCATTACAGTATGAGTGTCTTACTTTCTCTCCTATTACATGTTCATCTTTTTGTCATTCTCTCTGGTATGACAAAGGCTGGCCCCATGCTTCAAGAACAATTTCATTCTCTTTTTCCCCCCATCTTACTCTTTGCCTCGCCTTTAACTCTTCTATAAAAACATTTTTTGTTCATTTTGTGTTCAGCCGGTCCTTCTCTTGTTGGTCACACCTCAAGCACCTCTTGTACTGCTGTAGTTGCCATCTTCTGTTCCCATTATCATATATTTCATCACACATTACCCATCTCTCCTTCACTGACCATCCACCATTTCTGCATTACTCATTCCTGCTCTGTTTCCTATTGCCTCAGCTCTCCACAAGCCTAGACTGTCAGGATGAGTTATAGAAGGGATATGTGGTCAGAGGGGTTATGAATGATTCAAACAGCATTTGCTTGTTTTTTCATATTGTTGGACTAAAATCATAACATTATCAATCTATAGTTTTGCTATAAGGGGTGTGTTGTGCCTTTTGTTTTTTTTCTTGTAATGTTAACTTGCTTATTTGTATTTTAAATGCAAGTTGCCCTTGGTGGCATAATATAATAATATGTGTAAATAATACTAAAGTGCTGTGTAAGTATTCCTGGAGCTACTTGAAGTCCCTCCACATTGTTTAATTTTGATAATTTAAATTTCTGTCCTCCTTAAGTAATGGATCTTGGTCCCTTAGCCGGTAACTGGGCTTGCTAAACAATACACAGATTCCCTGGGTGGATATTGCTGAATTAATGGCTGTTTTAAAAGAGAAAATAGTTTTTGTATCCATTCCTGTGAAAAGAGAATTCCAAAGAAAATCACTGTGAAAAAAGAAAGATTGCCTCAAGTGCTTAAAAGTTCTCAAAAGAAGAGCTGGTTCCAAAATCCCAAAATCCAACGACCATGTGGTATTTTTTGACCTAACTGATGTCAGAGTAAACTGAGTGAACTGCCTCTGGAAACTAGAATCCAGGACAATAAAATGCAAACCCTAAAAGCTGTTGTGTCCCACCTTAATGAGTGAACATATGTTTGCAGGCCATACGTGTAATTTTTAACAGGCCTGACTGACATCACTGTGACATCTGCAGCCTGCACTGAAATTGTGCTGGTGTGGGCTGCATGTGTTTTTGTCTGCAATTAGCTTGATGTGTCAGGCATATGGGTGGGTTGTGCTTTGAAAAGTTGTAATTCTCCTAAATTACATGCACAACTCTGAAATGTCTACTAACTTTGTGTAATTTTGCATTTTGCTGCTGCTAAGGTTTGATTTTTTTGCCACTGAGTCAAAGAAGCATGTCTTGGCAACCAAACACTAGATAACTATTGCTCTTGAGTGGTATGCTGAAAAACAAGTGAAAGTGCTACAGCCAAACTCTGTTGGTTTAAGAGGCATAAGGACAGGAAGAGAGGTTAAGTACAGTGTATGTATGTTTAATGGGTTACAATTGTCCCATTAGCCTAGTTATTTAGCTATCTGCTTCTCATCAAACCCCACTTACAGCACCATCTTCTCTCATCAGAGGAGCTAAATGTTAAAGCAGTGTGTGTAGATGAGCGTATTAATGACTGAAAGTGTTTGTCATTAGTAGCTATACTTTCGTTAGTGAGAAAATGTGTGTCTAGGTTGTGTGTGCTTGTGCATGCTGTGTAAGCTTTATGGTTTAATTATGTATGTAAAGAAGGGTATGCGTGTGTGCTGTTGACATGCCACTACAAATGCTCTATTCCCTGCTTGGAGACTTGTCCCCTGCGAGAGGTAATTTTGACCATATGGTATACAACATAACACATACTTAAACCACAGACTCTCTGCAACACCATACACACATACATACACATGCATACAAAAACCTAGCATGGCCTTTTGCAGCACCACTTCGCTGCAGGTCTTTGGGATCAGTATAAGATCTACATTTAGATACAAGGACAGCGTACAGACATGCAGAGATTGAGAAAGGCTTAGAGTCAGTACGAGTTTGTGTGTATGTGCATGTTTGTGTGCAGTGAAAGTTCCCCAGCAGAGATGACATTTCGTCTCCTGGAGCCTATCTCACATGGTAACAATTGTGCCCAGTACTGCTGGCACAGATTATACATACATATGATCTAGGTGTAATATGTAATGCACATAAATGTGCCAGCCACATGGACATTTGGGGTATAAACAATCACACAGCTATGCATGCAAATATATTGTCCTTTTTCTCTGCATTAACACATACACAATGCACACACAAATCCAATCAGCACTAATAGCAGCTTGAACATCTCTTCTACACTAAAAGCCTCATCTATTGACAAACGTGACTCTCTCTCTCTCTTTCTCTCTGCCTGTCTCTTCTTTTTTTTGTGCTTCCTAATGTAATAGTGTTGTAATGGTGTGTAATTGCTGCTTTACCATGGCAATCTATTGTGGTAGATGAAACCACATTTGAACAAAGCAGACCAGAGGAGCAGGCAGCAGACGAACCACAGAGACTTTCAGATGCTTCCTGTTTTCAGAGATAAGTAGATAAATTAACCAGAAGACGAAATGGATAGTCACCACTAACTGGTGGAATAGCAGTGGTTTTCTTCTTGGACTCACTGATCAAAAAAATGTTGCCGTTGGTCCTGAGAAACGTTGCATTTGTAAAATCTTGACTTTGCTTTCTTCTCTGCCCATGCGCCCACTTTTTGAGATTATGCTGTGTGTGTTTGATTCAGTTCCCTGGTCATTTGGCTTCAGGCCTTTGAACTCATGGCTGATAATGTTAGAATTCCTTTTGAGGAAATATTAAAGGAATAAATTGATATAGGAGAGCAAAGAATACATGCTGTGCTGCACTTGAAATGTAGAATGTAATGGTATATGCTGTTTTTTGCTCCCCAGAGCAATAATATTGTTAACAGTCTCAAAGTCTGTATTCATCGCCATAAATTCATTGAATTTGTTGGCAGTTCTTTTCCTTGAACTGCTAACAAACACCTACTATGTTTATGGGTCTGCTTAGACTGAAGCTATTAAAGGTCGAAAGGGGGTAGGTGGTAATGATTATGCAGACAGCTGATGGTTGTTACATCAGCTGATAACAGCTGTTGTAACAGTTAAATGCTATCCCACATTAGCTGACGGTTCAGCTGATACTCTTCTGTGCAACCTATTGGCGAAACCTCATATAGGACATACAATTTAAGTTGCTTTAGCCTGGCTACTGTTCCTGCTGCACCTGCAAGCAACCTTGCAACCCACCTCCAATCCAGCTTTACTTTTCATCTGTTTTTTTTTCTTTTCTTTTTTTGCTCTCTTTCGTGCTGGGGGTATTGCATTGCTTTTAGATTCCCTGCCTTGTCTTTCTGTGTATGTGCATAGTAACACATATTTGGCATGATGGGTCTAAAGACTGACCCATCATGCCAAATATAAATTATCACAGATGGAATAACCATCCTGCTTTTACAAAACTGGTGCTAACTGAAATGGTTCTAGGGGAACTTACATGTTTTCAGTTGCTAATTGTTTATCCATCTGCTTACAAGCAGCTTCATGAAGCCTCCTCTGTCACTGTGCAAGTTGCAAGATATGACTGGTAAGGAAAGGGTTTAGTAAAGATTATGTTCCTTCCTCCTGTGGTACTAAACTTAAAAATTTCACTGTGGCATCTCTATAATCACTGAACTGCAGAATCCCCTCTTTTCTCGGAACCTAAGTAAAATCTTTTTTTTTTCTCTTTTTGTGTATATATACAAGTGTTTATCGTCCAGTGATTGTTGTTGTGAATGGACACTAAAAACATGTAACTGAATTGAAGATATTAAAAAAGTGTATTTAGAATAAATTATGAGTCTTTTTATCTGCCGCATTGTTCGTATGCTGGGGTAAAAACATAATATATATAAAACACTTCATAATATGACTGATAGTAGAGCTCTCTCTCTGTGTGTGTGTGTGTGTGTGTGACATTGAAATGGTCAACATCTGAACATTTTCAAAACTGAAATTTCAAATGACATAAACAAACATATCTTCATTTGACATTGTCTCTAAATTGAAATGTTAATGGAAACCAACTGAAAAAACATAAAGCTGATTTTCAACAGCAGATTGTCAGAACATTGTCTTTTATGCTCAATATCACCGAAGCCAAAACACCCCTATAGATATTAGTATTTTAATACAGGAGAGCTAGTTCCAGTTTGCTTACGTTGCCGTACAATTTTCCCATCATTTCATGCTCCACATATGTTTACGTGCGTCAAGCGGTGGGTTGTAAAAATGCTTTATGGCGTCCCAGGAAACACTGACCTTTCCAGAAAACCACTGATCTGTTCCAAACAAACATGATATGCCGTGCGCATGTGTGTTCGCGAGCGTGTGTGCTTTTGAGCTTGCGCACACGTTCGTGTTTTTAGGTGGTTGTGTGTGACATGATGTACAGCCAGTAACATTCTACCCCACAAGCCATCATTAACTATGATGTACAGCCAAATGTCGTTATGTATGGTCGACTGCATGATTTACTGTTAGAGACATAATGGAGTGGCCACTGTAATGAACTTGCTGAGTGTTTGATGTACGGGTCTCTGCTGGAGGGAGAGAAGTAAATACTACGGCCATGATGGCAACAATTACTGTGATGATGATGATGATGAAATTTCTCTCCTCGCAGACGCAAGTTCAATTTCTGGAGGGAGAGGAGGAGGACAAAAAGGAGGAGGAGATGAGTAGACGAAGGAAGTGGGAAAAGAGAGGAGGGAAGGAGGGGGAGCAATTATAGTCTGCTTCTGTAGCAAACTTTGATGTTTTGACAGCCAGCCACTGCTGCAGGGAGACAGTGGTGATGATGATGATAATAAATGGTGATGACACTGATGATGGAGAAGTTCACACAGTCTTTAAAGTCTTTTATTATTGAAGATCTGTGGAGCCAGAGCGTGCCAAACTAGGTCAACCACCCACCCTGCCTTGGTGTCCTTGAGCAGTGGAGTTCAGCAGATGACTTTGTGCTCTGATCTTAATGAAAGGGTTTTAAGTGTTTGCAAGATCAAAAAGTATTATTATGTAACCAAAATGGCACAGTTGAGAAGGAAGGGAAGGAAGAAGTCACAGGTGAGGATTTCTGAGGATGGTTAAGGAGAGCACAGACTTAAGGCCACGAGGAAACGTCAAATGATTTCTGGTAATGACTAGTGTTAAAACCTTAATTGAAGTTAATACAATATACTTTACCTCATTTGCGTATTTAAGACTTACTTTTGTAATGTAAATATACATAATATTACTAATTATAATAATTATAATCATTATTCCACAGCATAGCAGCCTACAGTGGCAGAACTATAATCTCACAGTTAACCCTTAATTCTTCTGTCTTAAAACAGGAAAGCGCTCACCAAACCAAACACAGTCTGACTTTGCCCCCTAATGGAACACAGCCTATATTACCTTTTAGAGCAGTTTTACCTCCATTTTCTGCAGTGCTGGATGAATGAATTAACTTTATTAAAAAATAAATTAAAAAAAGACAAGGCAAATACAATCAATTCATTTTTACTTACATAGCTCCTAATCACAACATTAGTCATCTCAAGGTACTTCCCATTTTACGTAATGACTCTAAAACATAAACACAATAATACCCTCTAAGCAAACACTTGGCACAGTAGATTAAAGCAAATAAATAAACATTCCCTTTTAACAGGAAGAAACGTCCAGCAAAACCCGACTCAGGGAGAGTGGACATCTGCCTCGACCAGTTGGAGTAAGGAGAAAGAGAAGAGCATAGAGAGAGACAACGAACAACAGACAGGGTAAGGCACAATGACCTCACCAGAAGACTGAAAGCAGGCAAAATCATTAAAACTCAGCGAGCTTTTGTTTTTTTTTCTTTTTCCTTCTTTTATATAACAAGCACGACTAACGTTTTTCCTATTATAAGATGAAAAGGTACATTCGGCTGCTCCTTTATTTCTCAAGGGCTTGTCAAAGTGGATGAATGCTCATGCTTGACTTAGTGCCAAATACACTTCCTGATACAACCCTCTCATTTTTCCGGGCTTGGAACCAGCACTAAGGCTATATGAGCTTGTGACCCCGTGAAGCTGGACTTGTGTCTCATTGCATGTAAGGTGAATGTGGTAACCACTACACCATGAAGCCACTTTTCCCAATACAAATTAAAAGCTCACTTCACTGAATTATTAAATCTTCCTTGACTCAACTGCACCAAAAATGTAGATTACAGTATCACAGGTATAGTCGAGTGGAGTCTTTAGTCCACTTCAACACTAATTCACTTGGTTCTGGATTATTTCTAATTAATTTAATTTGTAATTTTTCAGCTTCTCTCTTTATTTCAACACAATAAATTGGTATCTTTAAATGCACTTAACACTGAAAGATCTAGAAATCCAGTGAATGTGTTTCAGTCTACAAAAACTAAACCACTAATTAAATTATTAAACTATTTTATTATATTTTTTTTAAACAGCGAGCACCTTCATGAAGCCAGAGTCGTTTGTTCTAACTTTTCTCTTTCTTACATACGAGTTGTGTTTTCTTTGCATCCACAGAATGGAAAAGTCCCACAGCAAGGCTGAAGCCAGGGTCTCCACAAAATCTTGTCCCAAGTCAGCTGCAATTCGACGCTCTGTTCAGCTGTATTGGCTTCTGAATGAGCATCAGCAGGTTCCTGTTCATTTGGGAGTGTGCTTTTATGTCTCTTCACGGCTTTGGCGGTCTGCTCAAGGATTTCAGCATATCGTGGCTCAGTGTCAGGGGTCAGAGGCCGGGACTCTGAGGGATCGTGGAAGAGGTCATACAGTAGCGGCGGGTCGTGGTGAGTCACATGCTCTCCGTGACAAAGGCAAATCTTTGTGTCATAGCAGCCACCGGCTCCCGGAGGAAAAAAGTTGGGAGTGAAGAAGTGCACCTTAAAGATAGAGTCACCTGGATGGAAACACACATCGGTGAGCCTGACATCAATATAGTGTGGCAAGACAAAAAGTGAATTTTTAAAAATCATCTTTATGTATTAAAATCTGGTCAAATCTTCATCTAATCATGACAAAACCATCAATTTGAACTAGTAGCACACAAAGCATTACATTGTTCTTATAGAAAAGATAATTCAAATGAAAAATGACTAACTAGAGTCAGGAATTAGCAAAAAGAGTCAGGAGTCCAACCGATGAAACATAATTGTTCGCAGCAGCCTTACTTTGACTTATAAAAATAAACATTTCAGGGGTGAAATTTACTAAGAAAATAAATAAAAAAACACAAAAAACAAAAAGCATCTTCTGATGTGACGCACGTATCCCAAAAATTGATTTGGAAAGACTCACTGTCATCAATCATTGATTTTCATGAAGCTGGAAAGGTTGCAGCTCTAGAGTTTAGATATTAATCAGTCTACAGTTAACAGTGAACCAGCTAAAGGCCAAAACAGTCACTGAAGCATCTATTTTAATGAGTCTAACACAAATATTAGGGAACATTTATGTATGAACTGATGAACTGTGCGAATGTGATGTTCTGAAGTGGGACAAAGTTTTTCCTGCACTAAGAAATAAGAAATAAGTTTTTTATGTTTCTCACTGTATTTATTCAGCTTACAATATAAGACATAATAATAGCACATATAATATGGATGTATTTATTTTATCCTTTAGCCAAATCACCAGACACACCGTCAGCTATTGTTTCTACTGTAGGCTAATGTCATCACATGGTAATAAAAAACAGGCTGATGTCAGCATGTTGTGATAAAACATCAATGTTTTATTATAGCCTTTGTCCTTCGGGGGGCAATTGAGGTCTCTGAGTGTTCTTTTCTATTTCAAGGTTTTGTTACAGAGTACTAAAATTTGTTTTGTTTATATTTACAGATCACATTATTTAAAAACTTTGGGAATTTTTGGAATTAATTTCCGTCACTGTAACATGAAATAAGGAAATCACAGTAGGTCGAACTTAAGAACGTCAAAAATGTTGATCTTCTAGGTTTATATATGTGTAAACTTACTGCCAGGTGGGTGCCAGCGCACTGCATTCAGGTAGATGCCACAGTAGTGGAACATGATTTCATGCTCTGATCGTGCCACTTCCCCCTCCAACAGTGGCATGAGGTTATAGCCATCTGATTGTCTGGAATAGAAGCACAAGAAAGAAAGAGGTCAGAACGAGGGGGTAAAATACAATCAGAAACTGTTTTGACCTTTTCAAGAAAACAGGGAAGAAACAAGACTCAGTTAATACAATTACACACAATATAAAAAGCACTTGTGTCAGTGAATTGATATACCTGTCTGGTTGTGTGTCCTTAGCTAAATATTTAAGGGTTGGATACAGATCCATAAGGCTAGTGGGTTCATCAACCACTTTTCCTGCTCTCAGTCTGCCCGGCCAGCGGAAAATACCAGGTACCCTGATCCCCCCTTCCCAGCCCCCCATAGCTTTCCCACCTACAGGTGAAATAACAGGAGACATAATAAAACACAGAAATATGATTTTTGTTTGTTTGTTTTTTTGTCAATAGTAAGCATGAGATTTAAAATTCTACATAAATGTCTGAATGCCTGCTATAAAATCTTTAAAGTTTGCAATTCAATATCAGCAAACAAACAGCTTGACACATTGTTTACCTTTATAGATGCCGTTCCAGCCTCCTTTCTGCCCAGTTTGTGAATCAGAATCTTCCAGATGCCCACCGTGGTCTGATGTAAAGTACATGAGAGTATTGTTGGCAATGCCAAGGGAATCCACCGTCTCTGTAATTTTACCTAAAAAGACAAAGGACATGGTAAAAAAATAGGATGAGGTTGACTTCAATGTCTGTCAACAAAAGGAAAATTAAGAACTGCACAGATTTCTAATTGGTGCAGAGCATCTGATTCACTGAGATCTTGCTTTCATACATTTGGCCATACTTTGTAGTGATTATAAAAACATGGATCACTAACTGCCACAAAGCTACAAGCCACTGGATAATGTTTAACATTGCATGCACATGGTGGCACACTTATTTCACCACCCGCACTCACCAATCATCCAGTCCACTTCTTCTAGGTTGTCACCGTAGGCACCATGCCGACTTTTGCCTGCAAACTGTGGTGTTTTAAACATCGGCGTGTGGATATGGGCCAATGAGAAGACTAGGAGGAACGGACGATCCACATTCCTAAAGAGAAGCAAAAAGGAGTTGAATATTCTCTCAAAGGCCTTTTTTTATCTTTTTAATTATTGCCTGTTTTCTTGTCATGGCAGTGGGGACAAGCAATTTCCTGTCATTGTCAACCATAACCAACAATAAACTAATCCCACTGACATAAATTGCCCTGTGAAGCTGAAGTCTGATGCAAACTAAGCCACTAGCATTGTCTGTGTGACATTTGGTGCTCTAAAGAGAGTTTTTTAAACTGCTTCAGTGAGATGAAAACAGTTCAAGTGAATCAAAACAACACAGGTCCACACACACAAGAATCTTAGGGCGTTTCCACACCCACAGTTCGTTTACTTTGGTGAGAATCAGTTTACGAGTTTGTAATCTTGCATCTTTTTCCTGCGGTTTAGTTTGTTTTCATACAGAAAATAAAAAATAAAAATAAACACAGGAAGAAGGTGCTGTGTTCTGGCCTACTGGATTAAATGGAAAATTTAAATAGATTTTACGACTAGTTGCTAGTCCGTACTGACCGTTTGTGTACTTTGCACATCTATGATACCTGACATGCCTCAGATTTCAAAGCATACCTGGCTACAGGAAGGAATTCAGGCCAGGACTGAAGCATACACCTGGTAGTTGGGTCAGATCCCGTTCACACCATGAACAAACCGGTTTGGAGTTTGTTTGGAACCAGACAGAGACCACCACCTCCGAAGGATCTCTGTGTGGTTCTTTAGTCACGTGGGTGTGATTACCATCTTCATATCTGCACAAATAGACGATTTGTGCAGATATGATTTAAATGGACTGTAGGTGTTAAAAACACCATTAAATGTCCCCCAGTCGCTGAGAGAAGTTGCAGATTTTGTAACAATTTTTTGTGTTGAGTTCATTCAAACCATTTCTTTCATAAAAATGTTCCAGTCATGTTAACTGATGATATAAAAGTTATCGCTGTAGACACTACCGATTACTTGTGACCAATCTTATGTCAAAATTTAAGTAGCTGCCACAGGTGGGGTATGGAAATGAAAAACTGTTAAGAGGAAGACACTTTTGGTCACTAAAATTAACAATAGCCATGAGAATTACAAATAAATTACAAATAAATTAACTATAATGAAATAAATAAAATAAAATAAATTTTGGCCGAAAATAAAATAATTAACATTACCACTAATAATGAACATATGGTGATATGGAAAAAAAATCACATAATCCAATAAAAATCCAATAAAAAAGAGCGAAAATAACTCAAATACATTTTTTATAGGTCTTGTTTTATGATTTATTTTGCTACGATTTATTTTGGTAATGATCCCTGTAATAACGATCTGAAATTATGAAAATCCTAATTAGTAAGAATCATTTGAACGTGTACTGATGTCAGTCTGGGTTCAAATGTTAAAGTTAATTTTCTCACAAGGGAAACAGAAAATGATCAGTATTGCTGGAGATCAATCAGCTGTAACTCTAACATACATACATTCATAACAAGGTTAACTTCCCTGATTAGACTGCAAACAAAAGACTACCATTAAAAGCCTCTGTACAAAAGCCATTTGACTATTTGTTTTGCTCCACCATTTTTACCTTTTTATAAAGTTTTGTGCTTCTCCCAGCAATCTCTGGGGCAGTGTCTCCACGGTCATCGGCTGTTCGATTACTTCTTGGTTCCTCATAATGATGCAGTTCCATGTTGGCAAGAACTGAAAGGGTACATACCACACAGCGGTTGCTAGGATGCAGAGAAAGAAAAGTAGTACCAGGAGCCACAGGCTGACTTCAAAAAGGCCACATACACGGACACACACCTGAAAACATGTAGCACACAGACACACAAACGCTGGATTCAGAATGATTTGTTTGTCTGTTTGTTCTTCCCTAATGACAATGTTCACAGTTATTCCCAGTTTACTTCTAGTGTTTTTAGAACGTGTTTTGGTTTTATAGTGGTTTTCTCGCCTTGGGTTCTATACACAGGAGAACAAATTAGGTACTCAGGTAATTAGGTACTCGTTATATAATGTTTTCCAGCAACACCTGATTACAAACTACAACTCCAGAAATTATATATAACTGACTCAGTCCTCTCTAACAAAGCCTCAATACCCAATTTAACCATATTTTCTCCATAACAGACAATTTATTGTACAGATGTTACTCCTGGGACCCTTTTCTATTTATTTACTATTGTGCAATTTCATGATATAACCACTAGATGGCATCAGAAACCACCATGAAAGTTAATTATTTTCTCTTAGTGAAACAAGTAGTACAATGTGTCCTTTGTTCACACTAGAACAGACAATATTTGTATTCGTTAACATTTGACAAGGATGAAGTGGTTCCTCATTTTTGTATTTATTTGTATTTATTTATTTTTTTTATCATTTTTTAAATGGCACAGCTAATTGGTACCCCCTGGTTTCTCGTGGGGGTACCAATGCTGCAGGTGAGGTACCGTCAGTAAATGTTAATGTGTTAACCAAATTTCAAATAATGATGTTATCCTTTTTTTTCTAGAATTAGTCTCTGGGCGGCATAACTGAATTTCACATTTGCAGTTTCTGTTTCCAGTTTGGGGTTTTTTTGTTTTTTCTTTTCCAACCTCTTAAGCACATGTCTAAGTGATTACACACATCAGTTAATTTTGCTTTGGGGCAACTAGCACAACAACTCTTTGTTTTCCAGTTTCTTACTCATCGTCTGACAAGGATATTGTATCCCTCAGGATTTCTTATAATTCTATTCTTAGGGGTTTTTTTTCCATTAAATATGCCTCTGTGAGACTTTTTTAAGATAAAATGTACCTCATTATGATCTTGTTATGATTATGATTGTATGATAATGCCAGGTCTCTCTTGGAAATGAGATTTTTAATCTCAGTGAGATTTTTACCTGGATAAATAAAGGATTAATAAATAAAAATTGTTTGTGCAGAGGAAAACAAAGATAAACTGACCGGAAAATCACACTTACAATGGTGAGAAGTCCAACTCCGAGCAACATGGTCAAATTTTGGAGCGTGTGCTGGAGATCTACCAGCACGTCGCTGCCCTCTCCAGGCACGCAGTCATTGAACAGGGTGAATGGTAGACCATAGAAGTAACTGAAGCCATGCTGGTTGGGGTGATGACAATGATCCCCTCTGTGTTTGCAATTCACACCCAAGTGCCATTTACCTGTAGATACACAATGAAAATGAGATAAAGCAAGATGAGATACCAGAACCATACATCTTGGGTATGTTTCTCCAGCTGAGTTGCAGTGCATGCAAAACGCGAAACCATATGCATTTCATGTGCTGCCAGTGCCATCAACCTTTTCTCACTTTCACTTGTAAAGTGAGGAAATGTTGATGTCATTGTAAATTGCCTTCTTGTGCTCAATAAAACATGCCCTGTGTGCAGACCTTAAAGTGCCGTTTTCCAAAGCTGATACAGCTTCAAGCCTTACATGAACTGTCCCTAACTTTGGGTTTTTAGCTGCCTGAGGAAGGGCCATAACACATTATGTCATCTCACCCACTAGACCAGTAGTGTATCCTTGCTGCTGCAGTCTCTTGGCAAAGGTGGTCTCACTGGGTGCAAGCCCTCCTGAACCTCCGAGGAACAGCAGCACCTGGACACGCCCTGTGCTAACCATTCCTAGTCAACAGATGCACACATGCACAAAAATAAAAAGGTTAATCAAATATGGAACACAGAGTTTGTCCAGGTTGCGACTTGCTGACTGAGAGCAAATATGTCTGTTACCTGAGCGGATTGCATAACGGCCCGTCATAAAAGCAGTACGACTTGGGGTGCAGAGAGGAGCAGCTGCAACGTGCTGAGTTAGCTTCACCCCCTCAGAAGCAAGTCTGTTGATATTTGGAGTTCTAAAGAGATTGAACAGATATGATGAAGGGTCTTATCAAGTTTAAACAGAGACACTTTGTTTTTGGCGGGATGCACATTCACATTATTGGTAATTCTGCTCTTTGACTGGAAAGCAATGGGAGATTAGCCACAGACAAGTGTGCTAGTTTAGCCTGTCCCTGCTGCAGATTGCACTGTTCTGAGATCAGCTGCAATATGGCATGCATTATATTATTATACACATTTAGCACATTGTAGTAACAAGGAAATGAACAAATCACACTATGTGTATCACCTCTACAGGATTTTCTTCCTGTTAATCACCATTATGAAGATGTGTGATGATGAGGATTTAGGATGTAGTGTGAAGGAGTATCTAATTAATTCCTTTAGCACTTTAACAACGAAAGACTTCAAAGAGAGGGTTTACATGATGGCGAGGGGACTCCAGCTGAAATTTTCAAATGATCACATGTGAGAAATCACTTAGTTAACAGGTTGTGCTAAATTCAAGTTTTTGCTAGTTACAGCACCTGGATTTGTCACACTTAATATTATAATAATATTATATTATTATGGTTTCCATTTACCCCAGTTTTAAGAAACACGAGACACACAAGTATTCATATATTTAACAAAAATTTCAAAACTATGAAAGCTGTACTTCTGTAAAATTAAACAGTGGTGATAACAATATGGCCTTTTATTAAAGACTTTTTCAAAAAATGCTCCATTACATAAAGTCTGGAATGGCTTTAAAACTGCATGAACAGACATATTATTTTGTATAAAAATTAAAATTAACTTTAACTACATTACATGCCTTTTTTATTAGGGACTTAAAAGAGAGTTTAGATCTATTAAAATTCCCTGCAGTTTTTCTCCAGATATGTAAACATTAGATTGTACAACAGAGCCGCCAAACTTAGTGAAAAGCATTCACACTAACTAAAACCAGACTAATTCAGCCATATGGGAACATTTGAGAGAACATCTGCAGGTTTTTTTGGTAGTTTCAGTTTCACTATTACTATACACAAAGAACAGTTCATGCTTGTGTGTAATTAGCAGTGCCATGACATTCACCTGCGATACAAGACTGAGAGCAGGAGAATGTTTATATTTACTTTCAACTGAAGGCCAATTTCACGATTACGACTGACAGTGTGTGACTGGCCGTGCGCTTTCATACATATCTGAAAAACATTTGGATTGACTTGATTGAAAACATTAATGCAATGCTGGACGGCATTAAGGTCAGTGAGAGATCTGTAGTCCTGAGTGACAGAAGGACAAACTGTTCTGATGAGTTGTCAGAGCCAGAGGAGAAATGCATGAACACAATAACAAAATAGTAGTGAACTGCATGTAGAGACAATAGCAGTGTGTACAAACACAATGAGAAAGGCTAACGTGGGTGGGGAAATGACTGAAGTCCATCAAAGGGATCAAGAAAAACTGTAAAATGCTCACAGGGCAAAGACACCACAAACACACCGCTGTAGATTAAAGTGCTCACAGTTAATGTGACTTTAATATAAATCCATAAGAATCTCATATAACAGAACCGCATGCATATTTTTTAAGCACAATAACTATTTTAACCTTTAAAATTTTAAGTAAAATTGGCCAATAGTGCTCACACACTTGTAATTTTATTAAATGCCCGACTTCTTTACTTGCTTGGGTTATGGGCCATTCTCATGGTGTGGCTTTGCAACGTTTACTAAAGGATCTGAAGTAGTTCCTCAATTGCTGGTCACACTCAGCTAGTGGTTTAAAGTTTATAATTACTACAGAAAGTTTTTTTTAAAATATATTTTTCCTTTAAAATGTATTTATTTGTTTATTTTTTAGCCAGCAATGAGTTTCTAGAAAGGTGAAAAAATAGACTTAACAAAGAATAGTGGAGCGAAACACACAAATACACACATTTCAGACTTACCTAATGGTGTCATTACCGTAGCACCCTATATCACCAATTCCTAAGTCATCAACAACCATTAGAACAAAGTTGGGCTTCTGGTCAAATCCCTTCCCTGTGACATCACTTCCTGCTGTCAGGAGCAGGAAGAGAAGAGGGGCCAGCAGGGCAGACCTGAGAACGAAACACTGATTATACATCTGAAGTTCTCTTAACCTCTCAGTAGAATATGTGATTTTAGGCTTTTTTCCCCACCAAAATCTTGACAATCAGGGGGCAAAGAAACACTGATTTATAGTTTTTTGGGGTTTTTTTTATCATCATTGGTGATTAAGACTTCGATTATTCGATATTTAAATAAAACCTATTTAAATTCATCAGATTTCTGGACTCCATATTAGGCTTTGGACTTTGAGCAAATCAAACTTGCGATTTCACTTGTGACGTGCAACTCTTTTTTTTTTTTTTTTTTTTTTTTTAGATCGCATGTCTTATATTTTATTTATCAAACCTTTTTCTTAATGTATCATCGGTTAAACGATTCTTAGTTTTGGTTATAAAACGAATCCAGAATTTGACTCGTCTATGCTGTAACACGTGTTTTGCAACAGTGGCACAGTTTATGTAAAGAAAAAGTGACACATAGGTGCTGCTGCACTGAAGCTCGGACTGTCAGGAGAGCAAAAATGACATCAGATGCCTTACATCTTTTGTTTTAATTTGAGCGCTTTCAACGGGCTCTTACCGTAGTTCGTGTGAGAGCAACTAATTTTGCAGCTGTCTCGATAAGCAGAGAAATTTTTCTATCCGCACTCACCTCATAATGGGCTTTCACATTCATGAATCCATAAACACAGTTCCTTCTTAGCCAAATTCGTTGGCCCCGCCTCGCTGACTGTACAGTACTGTTTCAAGTATGAGCGCAGAATTTTTATTTTTTTATTTATTTACTCATTTTACCGTAATGTAGGGCATAAAGGCATTAAAAAAACTGCTGTGGCCTGTAAGTTACTGGTCGACACCCCTTGTTTTTGTCTCTTATTGTAATGATGTGATTTAATTTAAATGCGCACTTTTTACATATCTTTTCAAAGTTATCATCAAGGAAATGTCATTCAGTCAGGGATTATGAGGTATGAGAAATGCACCATATTGTAAACTATAATGGCAAATAGATGTCAAAAACATATCTATAGCTCTTTTATAGTATATAATAAACTCTAGGGCCTTACACTCTAGGGCCTTTGTCATACCTCAGAACATCTATTTGTGAGGGATAATTTTACACTAAATTATTCTCTGGTATTTTTCATGACTCATTTTATCTCGATACCAAAACAAGACCTTTCATGAGAAATCATTCTGCCTGATTAACTTGTTGGGAGCAAATAAACTCCATTAGTCACTACCTCGTCTCCATAGTCACCTTCACTGCTGTGTTTAATTGAACGGCTTACGGTTGGTGTGGGCGTAATGCCTCGGGGGTACCAAATGTGTTCATGCAGATAGGTGTGTTTGGCTTAGCAAGAAAACATTATGGAACTTCCCACATTTTATCTCTGAGAAACTGATCAGGTGTGTCTTTATAGACCTGTCACAATAAATCAGTTGCAACGGATGAATTTTTATTGTGTGGCTGTCCTTCTATAAATACCTGACATATCTAAGATTTTTTTCTCACTGAACTTTATTAACTTTTCGACAGATCACATACACAAAAAGCCACAAACACAAAATAGAATAACTTTTACTGTATTTATATCATATGTATGGTAAAATAATAATAATTGAAGCTTACTCATTGGTCACAACCACATGCTCATAAGACCCATAGGGCGTTGGTGTTTACCACACAAAATTACACTCCCTGCCCACTTCATTAGGTACACCTTGCTACTAGTTGGACCCCCTTTTGCCTTCATAGCTGCCTTAATTCTTTGTGTTATCGATTCAACAAAATGCTGGAAACCTTTCTCGAAGATTTTCTATCCACACTGATATGATAAAATCATGCCGTTGCTGCAGATTTGTTGGCTGCACATCCATGATGACAATCTGCCGTTCCACCACATACCAAAAGTGCTGTATTGGATTGTGATCTGGTGACTGTGGGGGCTATTTGAGTACATTGAACTTATTGTCATGTTCAAGAAACTAGTTTCTGGTGATCTGAACTTTGTGAAATGATGTGTTACCTTGCAGGAAGCAGCCATCAGAATATGTATACGCTAGTTATAAAAGGATGGACATGGTCAGCAACAATACTGCAGCAGGCTGTGGGATTTCAGTGATTCTCAGTAGGCATTAAAGGGCCGAAACTGTGCCAAGAAAATATTCCCCACATTATTACAGAACCACCATTTGCCCTGAACAGTTGTTAGAAGACAGGCTTTCAGGTTAAATTCAAATTCTGACCCTACCATCCAAATGTTAAGTAGAACTGGACACTAATCAGACAAGACAATGTTTTTCAGGTCTTCTATTGTCCAGTTTTGGTGAGCTTACACGAATCCTAGTTTCACTTTACTGTTGTTAGCTGACAGCAGCAACGCCTAATGTGTGTTTCTGCTGTTGCCACCCATCTGCTTCTAGTCTTAATAAACTGCACTTTTGGAGATGCTCTTCTGTGTAGCTTGGTTGTAACAAGTGGTTATCTGAGTTACTGTTGCCTTCCTATTACTTCAAAGCAATCTGGCCATTCTCCTATGATCTCTGACATCAACAATGCATTTTCACTCAGAGAACTGCTGCTGATTCGATATTTTCTCTTTTTTGGACCATTCTCTGTAAACCCTAGAGATGGTTGCGGTGAAAAAATCCCAGTTTCTGAAATGCTCAGATAAGTCTGTCTGGCACCAACAACCGTGCTAGGGTAGCTTAAATCACTTTTCTTTTACATTCTGACACTCTGACATTCTGAATTTTAGCACGTCGCCTTGACCATGTCTATATTCCTAAATAAATTTACTTTCCAACGTGATTGGCTGATTAGAAATTTGTGTTGACAGGTGTACCTGATGAAGTGGCCAGTCTACATGTTTGCCATTAGGTTTTAGCACATTAACAAATAAAACATACATTTTAGAATTAGCAATAAAAACAAACACTGCTTTGACTAATGGGAAAGCTAAATACTAATGTATTTTGGCATAAACCAAAGTAATTGTCAAACTACAATAACTTTAGATGGTGCTAATTCATTTAATCTTCTGGTGACATTGAATGTCCCTTCTACATTAATCCATTAAATCACTGAAGAGTTTTTGTTGTGGACCAAAGTGACAAACTGGTCAATCAACAGTGGCTAAAAATTAAAGAAAAAAAAAAATCCCACAAAAACTGTTTAATTGATTCCTCAAACATTATTTACACAACTCCAGAAGAACACAAGTGCCAGATGACAAAAATAAAAAGGACAGTTCCTACACAAAAACCACACAGAATATTTAAATAAACAGGAAGTCAGAATAAGAACAAATGAATTGTCTATATATGTGTAGTAAATCAAGATGTATACAGGATAGGAACGTGCTTCTCCCATTGAGATTACAAAAAATCTCTGCTTGTGTCACTGTGTCGTTTTTTTTTATGATGACATTATTGTTTGTTTTCCTATCAGGAATTTTTAAGAGCATATAAGGAATAAGGCAGGACTGGTCGGTGCCATGATTGATGCCCTAGTGTTATGTAGGAAGTGCACTTCAGGACCCAATGAGTTTACAACACTCAAGGTTTACATTCTGGTTTGAATGCTTTGTTCTGATAGTTTGTATTGCTGGGATCAAGCATCTTGAGGTGACTGTAGTTGTGAATTGATACAATATAAATAAGACTGAATTATTGACGGGGAGTGTTTCGGGACAAAATGTATTGTTGACCATAATGTCCTCAGTGCAAGCAACACATATCGAATTTTTCTGGATTATTGTGAGAGTCCCCGTTACAAGAAGTTATCTAAAAGAGTATCGCAGGACATTTCAGTGCTTTTGTTCACTACAGGGCAGTACTGCATTTAAAGAAGAAATTTGTATTTTGAAGGCATCAGTGGCTAGTCCTATTGGTATTATTATTATTTAGTGGGTATTTTTTGTGCATTGTCACAGATTACAGGTTAAGAAGGCAGAGCGCTAACACTGCGTCCGGCCCACAGTTTGTAGAGTAGAATTGATCACAGATTATTAACACTTCTCAGCTTGAGGCTAGGCTGTTAGCAACAGTCTCTGTCCTGTATTGCAGCTATATGGTGCTTTACAAGTAACACACATTACATGACCCGCAGCACTATGCAGCCTCTATAGCCATATATCAAAGTTTAAAGGGAGCAGGGCAAGTACAAAACTTCAAGGCAACAAAAAAGACATTCAGAAGTTAAGATTTTTTTGTGTGTGTGTGCTACATTTGGAAAAAAAAAAGCAGTAGCGCTGCATCTGTGGCATTTTACAATAATATTAACAAAATAGCACGGCAAACAAGTTGACTAAAGACAATCTGTCGGCTCCGAGGCACGGCTGCTAAATGTAAAGGATTCCTATAAAAAAATCACAAGTGAATGGTGTTTGTAATGTGGATACATGAACAATAAAAAATACACTGTTACAGCAGCTGGCTTGCTCAAATAAAGAGACGCACAATGAGAAGAGTTTTACATCTGCCACCAGCAGAGGCTGTTAAAAGAGTTTAGATTGCAAGATTAGCTAAAATAACTAAGACTGCAAACGGTCCGACTGTGGACACACGTACAGCAGCTGTTATGTTTGTGTTGTTATTATTTTACATGCATGAGCAGTTTAATTTTTTTTAAAAATGTAACCGCGTAAATGACAGATTAAGAATGAATACAGAACACTCTTTGCTCATTTTTTTTGTTATAGTCTCCTACTGGTTTGCCTGTCTTCTCAGTAACAGATGGGTAAAAAATTAAAGGTTGACCCAGCATTAAGGGTGCTGTAAAGTGTTAAGCCAGTGCATTACACCAAACTGACATCAGTGCTACTTGGCTCTGATTCTCCAAGAGTCTCTGGAACTTTTGGAGGGATAAAACAATATTCCTTTGAAAAAAATATTCCCTCGTTATGTATTTTAAAGACGTTGTTGGAGACCTGGGGGGAGATCTCTGACTGATAAGTCCACAGTTTATGGATCCCATTGTTTTCATTCTTATCAAGCAATTAAACGGGCCATGTGGATGGGTGTACTTTCACCTTGTAAGAAACTTCAGCCATCAAAGTGAAATGTTTTAAATTTAAAAAAGCTCAGAACTTTGAAACAGCAACAAAACCATGTTGCTAAAATCTCCCTGCAGCATAAACCATCCATTTAGGCTTTTCCTTTAATTTGTCACCCTCTATATCTTCTCTGTGTGTCTGCAGATTGCTCAAGCCAGGCTGTGTCAGTGAAAGGCACTATAGAGAAAAAAAAAAATGACTGCATCACAACTACACACATACTACATCAGAACAAAGTCTAATACATTACTACATGACCTCCATTGAATTTGTCCATGTCAGGTGACCATTCATTCATTTACAGAAACAACACTGGATTAGACTTTACTTCATCGTACTTTAGTAAGTTTACACAATATATTTTTGTTGGCTTGTTTTTGGTATGTCCTAACTTAATATGACTTGAATTGTTAGGCTGTATTTGATTTGTGTCATCTTTTAATGTATTCAACCGACCGAGGAGAAAAAGGCAGTCACTTAACAGGATTTTAAATCAAGCCCCTTCACCTATCAGAAAACAAGCACACACATTCAGTGACATCATTGGTCATCTAAACACATTTGACCACATAAAAGCATCCCGAGAATACTAGTATTTAAATCCTTTAATACAGCTCCTAACCAGAATCCACAAAATGCTTGCTACTGTGTCCCCCTGTTATCCAGTTAACCTGCATCTGTACTATAGATAATTGAAAAAGAAATGTCTTATCTAAATGATTTTAAATCATACGGGCAGCTCAACAATGGCAAAATTTGATAAAATTCCAAAGAAACAATTACAAGTTAAACACCTACAACATCAGTTTCACTTACTGGTTTATATTTACATTGAATTGATAGCGCAGGATAGTAGCCATATAAATAAAATTAAAAGGTAGGTATATAATTAATCCATTTTATGGTTATACGTAATTTGAGATTAAATCTCTTTAATGGCCACTCTGAAAAAAATTATAATAATTTGGTTTAAAGTACAATGTTTGACCAATTATTTTAATACATTTTTTATAACAATAATGAAAGCCCTAAAGATCACATGATCTTTATCTAGCTCCTTCTTTCAACATTTATGCACACACAAGAATGAACGGATATTATTCACACGCACACTGAGACACATCCACGCAGGCTCGTGTAGAGCAACATACAGACATAGAAATTCAGACTGAAACACGCAGCCCTACTCTGGGGCCTCACAGTAATTTAGCTCTACAGAGGATAGAGCCGAACAGTGAGATTGCCACTTTGCTAGACTGTAGTTGGCCCGGGTGGTCAGGTGATCGTTTCAGGTCTAGGAGGAGTTCAGAAGGTTGCTAAGAACTGTAAACAAAGAAAGGAGGGGAAAAAAATAGATTAATGGTTAACACATTTAAAGTACGACATGTGAATATTTATATCAAAAATGTGTTCTTTGCGTCTTCGGTGTGTGTGTGTGTGTGTGTGTGTATGTGTGTCATACCCTGGGGATCTGACCGAGCCTCTGCTGCATCAGCTTTGTGTGGAGCCTCAGGGTCTGCTTCTAGTCACAAAGATTGACAGTCAGAGAAAAGCAAAATGAGAAAAATAAAACAAATGCGGCAACTCATTGCTCAATTGCAAGGTTGTACTGCCAAGTTGAATTTCGCAAGCAACAACCTCCAGAGCAGAAAAAATGAAGCCAATGCGCAATTGCCAAAAAATTGCAATTCCTTAAGGCTACAATTAAAAGTGAGTATATGCTCATAGATCCCCACAAGGCTTGTAATTTGCATGAAAAGCTTTGTGAGCACTATTGTACTACCGCCTGTCTGCCAGGCTTCACTTTCGCTGACTTAAACAACTGAACTGGACTTGAGTTAATCACCAAGTTTTTTCATTTAAGATCAAAACGCAGCACTCCACGCAGATGTCATTGTGGCTCCAAAAGACTAAGATGGTTAGAGCTATACTATTAAAGCTGAGGTTTCAAAATTAGGATTCGCAATCCCTCTGTGACATCATGGTGGAGATGCCCATCCTTTATATACAGTCTATGATTTAGCTAAATAATTTTTCTACTAATTAGCATCAAGTTATGGCGTCCCTTCTCTCAAATGTGTGGAAAAGGTATACGTCCTTCTTCCTTTAGTGTGAAACTGCTTTACCGGCTATACAGAAGGGTGAGTTTCTAAGGATCTAAATTTCTGTTTATTACTCTAAATGCTCAAATTTTCATAGTTACTCTGACTACTGCCCTGCACTGCTATAACTGGATGCCCTATTACTCATCATGACTGCAAATGAAAACTTTGTTGAACTGGCAGTAATAGGATGCAGGATGCGTGTGAGTCGTATGTCACTGACAACAGTTCACGAGAGATAGCCAAAAGCTGAATTTAAAAGAACGGGTAAACTTGAAAACTTGTGCTTTTAGAACTAAAAGAAACAAATGCACACCTTACCCACTGTGCACAGGTAGGATGGAACTTGATTTAAAGCTGAGATTTAGATAAAAGATGAATAATTTTCTTTTGTAGCATCATTAAAGCTTAACAGATCTGAATTTCTGATGTGGGTTGGCATTCATTTCAAAGAGCTTGGACATAAGCAGTTCTTCTATTGTTAATGTGGGCACCAAACTGAACAACAAACACAATTTTGGCTTACACTTCATTCGTTGTTGATGAGGGTCAAGAAGATTTTCTCTCTCTAAGTTCCGTCTTGTCTGGTCAAATACCAAACCTTGCGTACAGCAGTTATGGTAGCTACTGTATAAATTGAGTTTTCCCTTTGATTTATTATTATTAATTAGTTTTCCACCAGCAACAAAAGGATCAGATAATTACCCTGTCTATTTTTGAAGCACAGCTTCTTCTGTTGATAGGTGAAGTATCCAGCGATCGCTCCCACTGCAGACACAACAATCGCACTAAGGATTCCTGCTAAAGAGCTTGAGCTGGCCTCTGTCGCACAACAAACAAACAGACAAATAAAGATAAGTTATACCAGCAGAGAATGTGCAGTCAAGTTCAGCAGTATCCTATGAACATGCCACTGGAACTGTAAACCTATTGGTCTGAGGATGCTTTACAATAATAATGTGATCTGTGAAAATCCAACTATAACAACTGTAACTGTAACATTGAGTGTCAGCACTGGGTGCCATTTTGCAGTTGAAAGAATGAATATCAATTCAGCAAAGAAGCTCACTGACATGACATAATGTGTGAATTATGCGTGTATGTGTGAGACAGACAGGGGGAAAGGGAGGGAGAGATGAAGAGCAAGCAACAGTGTGTGTATGTATGTGTGTGTGTGTGTGAGCGAGAGAGCGAGCTGCATCATCTCGTTCCAGAATTTTCTGATTCCTTTTCATTCGTCTGTCATTTAAACTTCCCACAGCATTCACAGTGAGCATTCACAGAAATCTGTCTGCACCTGTAACCCAGTTACTATGACAACACCAAAATGAATAGTTTTCATGCTGTGTGAGAGCACACAGCCAAGTATAGGTACTGGCACATACATCGCTAAATTGGCTAAATTGTCAGTAAATGTAATTAACTGTGCATCTAAATAATTGTTTTAAACAAACAAACAGGTTTAAATAACTCTATCAAACTCATTATAATAGGTGGCTACACTATCACTACATATATCTGGCACATGATTTCATGCTGATGTGTTTCCAACTTAAAGGTGAGGCTTTTATTGTCTTGTTGTGGCCTTAGTCGACAACGAGACTTTCAGTGCTACAGGGGTGAAACTGATGTTGAGGCATAAAAGATAAGTTCGAAAAAAAAAAAAGAATAAAAGAGGACAGGAGATCCAGAGCTCACGGCGAGGAAAACAAGGGAGTGGCATGAGTCAGAAAAGTGAGACGAATAAAAAGTGGGAATTAGTCAGTTAAATTAAGTGGAATGAAACCGGAGAGTATAGTGAGTCAGAAAAAGGAAGTAAAGCTGGGTGGAAACTGACATGTATGAGCATGAATGTGCATAAATGCATCACATACAGCTCGGACACAACAGTTTCTTAAACAGAGGCATTGACATGAAATAATACTAAAAGGCACTGACTATCATTGAAATAGGTTTTCCATATCTTCAATAGAGTTTCTCCTGGAATTAAACATTTCGGCACTTCTGACTTAAATCTTTAATCCATTTGGTAGACTCTACAGCTTTTGCTACTTTTATAAAATTATTCATAGATGTTTTTTAAACTTGAAAGGAAGGTTTAAACATGCAAACCTACCAAAGCTCCTTGACTACACACAATAATTAAACTCAGATTTGTTGCACGAAAACACCGTTTTTATAGTTTTACCTCCCTTTACCACCACAATGGATTCTAAATCGAACAATCAATATGCGATTGAAATGCTGACTTCAAAGGTTTAAAAAAAAAGGTTAGCATTAACTGTTTAGGAATTACAGCCTGTTACAGTCAATCAAAGCCACTATACTTGGTTAATGAAAACACTTTACAACATCTAGCCAAGTCAAGAACACTCTCAAGGAAGTAGGTGTGCCTTTTTTAAGGTCTACAATCAAGAGATGCCTTCACGAATACAGAGGATTTACAACAAGGTGTGAACCCCTGATTATTCTCAAGAACAAGAATGCCAGATTAGCTTTGCTGGAAAACATCTAAAAGAGCCTGCACAGTTCTGACAAACATGGAACAGATTAAATAAAGCTGAACTAGTACTACAAAGCATGGAGTAAGAGAGAAACAGCTCATGATCCAAAGGCATGTATGGCTACCAAGGGGAACGGATCCACTGGTATTTACTGATGATGTGACTGATGAGACAGCCCGTCACAGTGCAAATAGATAAAAACACAAAGCATACTGCAAAGCTACCCAAGAGTTTCTCAAGGCAAGAAATTCGATAGGGCCAAGTCAGTCACCTGATATTAACCCAGTAGGGCATAATTTTCAGTTACTGAAGACAGAACTAAATGCAGAAAGACCCACAAATAAGCAGCAACTGAAGGTTGGCTGCAGTAAAGGCCTAGCACAGCATCTCAAGGAATGTGACATTTGGTGATGTCCATGGATTCGGGGTTTTGGGCAGTCACTAACTTCAAAGGATTATCACCCAAGTAATAAAAACAATCCTTAGAAGACTCTAAAAACGGGGACTATGTATAAAAATGTTTATAATTTAAAATTAAAAGTCTGACTCTTTAATTTAAAATCCATTGAGCAGTGTATAGAGGCAAAACTACAAAGACTTAACTGTAGTGTTAGGAAGACACTGAAAACAGGCTGTAATTAAAAGTGACTGAGATGACACGATCAATAATGGGGTTATAATCAGGGTGTTGCTGTGGGGCTTGAATTATTTGCTACCAAAACATTCTGGTAATAAACATCACACTGAAGTCATAGTTGGCCCAACAGCGATTCACTTCTGAAGCCTGTTTCTTGAGCACAGAAATATTGGTGCTCAGGACACTGTGAGCTCTAGAAGTCAGAGAATATTTAGCAATGCTACAAATGAATAATGCTCATGTGTATGTGCAGATTGAAAACTGAATAGCTTTTTGACCAGTGAATATGGCACGAGAGTACGGTGAAAAGTTGAGAGTCTTAGCCAACTAAGTTGCATGCACGTTTGTGGCACACATGGATTGTTACTTTAAAACAGTAAAACAGAAGAGAGAACTCACTTTGGGGCTTTTGATCTGTGGTAAAGAAGAGAGAACACACAAAAAGTTAACAACACAAAAACGTCACATTTAGTTGTTCATGGTAAACTGTTTGTATCCTTCCATCTGATCTGATTTGAACCTTTAAATTCAACTGTTTCACATACTGAAATTCAAAAGCACAAGTTATTTCCAACAAAATTCACTGTGACACACCCTTAAAGACCTGCTTCAAACACTAGAGAGAGGCATTTTTCTATGACTCTTGTATCCTGTTTGCATTGACAAAGGCATGCCAGTAATATCCTGTCTGTTTCAGAACCACATTGGGCTTATTTCTGCTGCTGTGGCTACAATCCTATGTATGGTATTTGACTAGGATTTGCACTGTAATATTTTGTTATCGTGCGCATTTTGATCACAAAGACAAACAGAAATAATAAAATCCTTACCACTCTCTGAGGCACCCATAGAAGGCACTAAAGAGAGACAGAAAGACGAGAAAGGAGAGAGAAGGTATTATTTAAATGTGCTAATGATGCATGTAAAGCATTGTTGCTGAAATGACAGAGCGGAAAAAAAGAAGAAAGGTGAGATTATTCTCTTTACGGTGACTTGTAACCTCAGGTGCATTAAGAGTTCTAAAGTTTCCATCCTAACTAGACTGTACAAACACACACACATGCTCATGCATAGACACACACACAACGTTGCATGAAACATCCCTTATGTACAGTTACAAAGATGGCAAAGATACTTTTATAGCATCAGAGTGATAAAATATCTCAGAGAGAGAGAGAGAGAGACAAACACTTTCTCTAGCTCTTTCACAACCTGATCTTTGATTTTATCCACACTCAAACAACCCTGTTATCTCCTTCTGCACTGCCTGTCTGTATATGTCTGTGACATCATTCTTGCCCTTTACTTGCTTCGACTTGAAGAAGCTGCTAATAACAGAGTACTAAAAAGGAGTCTTTTGCCCTTCATAAGTATATAAATGATTATACTACTTTGGAGTTTTTGAATCACCTTTCAGGAGGGAACTGAGAAGCTGCTTCAGGAAAATCAGTTGTTCCCACATTTCTGTCATATTTCCTCGAGGTTAGTGATTAAGCTTTTGTAAAACAAGTCAGTTCAGCACCTTGTCATGGGAGCAAGGCACTGAACCGGCAGCCTTCTTCCAATAGAGAGACAAGAGGAATGAGAAGAATGTTTTATCAAAACCAAACTACATTTTACTAGCTGCTGATTGTTATGCTTACTTTGTACATCTTTACTTACACAGGACATTTTTATTTTGGTTACAACGGTCACTTCAACTATAATAATTATGAATGAATACCAACCACCTTCGTCTTCCTTTTCTTCGGTCAAAAGAGGTGCTGAAAAAAAAAAATTAAATTAAATTAACAAATACCATGGATAAATGGGGAGATGATAAATTATTCTTGGAATTGGGAATTTCTTATCAGATGTTTATGAATACATATCACAAATCAAACACACTATAACATAGTGTTTCAGTCCCCCTTCCACTGGATTTAAATGAGAGCTGCCAGGACTCAAGCTCCAACCCCATTTAACCACACAGTAACGGTTAGCATTTGGTTTGACTTAAACTAAATCATGCGTAGTTTATACACTTCTTGTTGGTTATGTTGTACAGGAGGTGCTAACAATATTAACTAATTTTGCACTGAAATGCATTAGTGTTAATTTGAATACATTCAACGGTAGATGTACTGTACAGTAGGCTAAATACCCACTAAAATATTGACCAGTATTCACAAATAATTCAAAAGGGGTAACATTAAAGTACTCTAAGAAGTTCCAAATCCCAATTTAACCCTTGCTCAAGACCTACTGTGAATGTGGTGCATTAGCCCTGTTGTACCAGGCTATAGAGCTACCAGAGGACCATCTCAAACCACAGTCTGTGATGCAGTTTTCAAGTGGTCAAGTGCTAAAAAATCTTTGGTAGAGGAATAACTTTATTATTTTTAATTTTTGAAACTTTATGAAGATGATGACAGTCTTGTGGCTCAATCCCCCTGTAATATTTCACACCTTAATGGCTTTAATGCTCTAATTTCACCACTTAAAAATAATAGATAATTAGATCATGGCAGCTATCTCATTAAATTGACATTTATGCACATAAATCTAGTCAATTGTTATTTTCTTTTAAAATAATCATTGGGGTAAAAATGTTGTAGCCCTCCATGTTGGCAAAAGCCTCAATTGGATATACAAATACAACTATTCACAGCTGATCTCTAAGATCTACAGTCGCTGTGGTAAACAAGGCTAATCTCATTGTACTGTTTGTGTTGTATCATATCTTATTCTGGACAATTTTGGTTATTGGTTACAACAATAAATTGAATTGTAATTGTTATGAGCAATTACTAACCACCTGAATTCTGGTGTGGTACCATCCTGTTCTTCACGGGAGTTTCCTGGTTTAACCCTGTATATAGTAAAAAATCGATAAGTGAATGAATGAATGAATCAATGAATCAATAAATCAATCAATCAATCAATAAGCCTGTTAGTCGATCAATCTTGCCAATGTGTTTGTGAAAACACTGAAGTAAAAAGCATGTAGTCCTCCATGTCGATGGGGACATAATAGTTGATCCCTAAGATCTACAGTCACTGTGGCAAACAATGCTACTCTCTTTGCATCATATAGATTGTACTGATTTGAAATTTCAATCAAAACTACACTTTAGGCTAAATCTCATCAGTATCTGTTAGTGCTGTTTTGCACAGGTACTTCTGTGCATCTCCATTTATTTTGATTATTGATCAATAACAACAATAAACCTTAACTGCAGTTGTTATGAGCAATTACTGACCAATTGTTTCCAGTTCTGCAATTGACGTCTTCTCCAAGTTAAACCCTGGATCTGGTAAATAAACAAATAAATAAATAAATACATACATACATACATACATACATACATACATACATACATACATACATACATACATACATACATAAACATGGTTGGCAGAAATACAAAATCAATCACTGTACAGGAATTTTCCCATCCTAGAGGAATTGTATCTAGATAATGCCAAAATATATTGTAACACATGTAACACACTCTGTTCTCAGTCCCTCATGACCCTCGTGAATGCCCTGCAGAGGTATTCTCAATACTGAAATACTGAAACACAGCCGGCTCCAAGGGTGTAACTGTGATCTTGTGAAGCAATGTTGACTTAGATTAAGGGATATTGTCTGTCACGAACAAAACCTTACCCTACTATATATTTATTGGGGAAAACCCAAGTGACTTAAACAACATGTGGGACTCAGTGTACAGTGTTAGGCTGGGCAGGGCAGGGTGGGGTGTGATCACCACACTAATTTATCACTGATAGAAACCTCAGTGACCTATTTTCTAGGGACCTATTCTTTCTGTTATTAACATCATGACAACAAATACAATGAAAATACCATAATAATTTATTGACAGGATGGATGTTAAATAACACAGCTACATTACTCTTATTCTGACCCCCACATCTTTTCTTCTTGTCTGAATAGCTCTTCCAGGGTAATCGGTCCTTAATTACTAACTTCATCCTTTCCCATCTCACTGCTAGCACTTCTAGGGACAAGCTAAGCTAAAGCACAATGTCTCCTTCTAAAAAAAAGGCAAAGACAAACATAACCTTAGAAAAGGGCATACTGACATGAGGTCAGCATAACATTTAGTATGAAAGAGGACAAACTCCAGTTTGAGAAAGACAGTGTTTATAAGATGAGATAAAAAGAAATAAATTAAGGGAGACACTTCTATTTTCATAAACCTTTACTCGGGTCATTTGGCAGGCTCATGACATGCATAATTTGAAAGATAAAATCAGCCAAGCCAAAATCTCACCTCAGAACCTTCCTAAGGGAATTGTATTTCTTGATAGAAAGGCACAGATGGATTATTTTGCTCAGAAAATAGGGAGTTGCAGAAAAAATTATACAGTACATTGCACCTCAAAAAAGCATTACAGCATGTACATATTTTTTAATGAGTGATAATGCAAAAGTTCTGTCAGGAGTAATTTAATTAGTCCCAGGATCAAAGAATCTCTGAGTTGAGATCGAGTTTCAAATTTAAAATATGTAGTTATGGCCGAAATCTAGAAAGCAAAACTGCATAAATGAAAGGCATTCTTCAGATCTGTTTGATTTTAAGCGTTTGCTCAGGGACAGGCAGCGCTGCCATATATTTGGAGATTATGGGAAAACCCCAAGATTCAGCTGATCATCTTAAGGACAGCTCTAAAAACAATGTTTCTGCTCAAATGATTTTTAAGCTATGCAGATCCTCATCTGCCATTTCTGTAATTATTTAAAATGTTTTAAATGAACATTTCTGAACATCAGCTTAACAGGTAAGCTTCTGTGCATTTCATATAACTGAATTTAAGGAAAATAAAATGTTTTTAGGTCTTGTTTAGAGGTTATATGATCAAAAGAGAAAATGAGTCATAATACCAAATAATAACCGACTTGCATTTGCAAAGGGGAAATACAGGAAGTTTTTTTGTCTGTATGCTATTATTTGTGTATATATGAGGCATATGAAGGTATCTTTATACTATTTGTTATGACTTGCAGTCCTACTGTCACACAAATACGTGCTTATACTGGAAACAAGGGACAGCACATGATGTTTTACTAAGAAGTTTGTGTAATATCCCATCATAAAAGACACTCAAGAGACGGCATCATCTACAGAATACATGTGCTTAGCTCTGTTTACAACTTTTTCTCTGTGGTCTTAACGCTGAAGTTGATACTCATTGTCAAAGCTCAGGTACATTTTCCATATTCATGAATGCATGTACAAGAGTGTGCAAAATATCTATACTTACTTGTAGTGACAGTGTCCTCTGTGAATGTTGTGAAATCATCTGTAGATGATTCTTCATTGGTAGATGGATCAGTTGGTGCCTCCTCATTGGCTTCGAGACCTACTGTTGTTATGATGTCACGAAGTCCACTCTATTAAAAAAAATTATTATAACACATGAACCCATAGCACAGGACACATTCACTTACAATCATAGCAGCCTTTAATGATATCTGTAAAATAGGAACCTTAATAGGTTTAAATAAGATGTTTTACTTTTTAAAACTGATATTAACCTTGTCTTGAGCAGGTGTTGTATTCGCATTTGTGGTGGGTTGCTCCTCCTCATTAACTGCTGTTTGCGTTGCTTCTGGAGAGTTATCCTCAGAATCAGCAGCTGCCCATGGACAGAAGTGAAACAGAAGTAGAGAAGCATTAGATCACGGATTTTTCCTTTAATAGTCCAATTACCACATTCTGTAGCATGGGTTTTTAGGGCTTGTTTTGCTGGGGCTTCTTATATTGTTAAAAACAACATAAGAGAGACATGTAAGAAACATGTAAAACTTATCTTATGTTACATGTAAGAGACATGTAAGAAACAAAGTTATATCATTTTTTGAAGTAATAGTGCAAAAGTTGAACCTGCTTTTTGCTACAATGAAGAATGAAAAATTTTATTTTTAATAAACTGCAGCTTTGCTGTGAGATATTAACTACTTGAAACATTTTACAGCAAGAGGGGGGAAAAAAAGAATGAAAAGAACAGTGTAGTATGAATGCCAAGTATTAAAAAGTGAGGAAACTGACAGCAGTTTATTTGTCTATCAAAATAAGAGAAACAAAAAAAAAAAAAGAAAAGCACCATGTTTCATTACTGCGTTAAATGTGCATATATGAAATTCTATTAATCACCTTGCGTGGTTGTAGGTGCTTCAGAAATAACTGGTTCTGTTTCTCCAGTCGTAGGACTTGCTGATTGCCCCTCGTCACCTGCAGGAGCATCTGTAGCTACTGGCTCTGTGCTTACATCTGCAGCATTTGCTTCTTGGATTATTTCAGTCTCAGGGTCAGCAGTGGGCTCAGGCTGCAATACTTCCTGTTTGGCACAACATTTTATTTAAATAAGCAACGGTCCATGTAACGCTAGGTGAGATTTTCAAAAAGCTGACAGAGACCCAGGACTGAACAGCTCAAACCAAATAACAAAATATCTCAACTTCTCACCTCAGCTGCAGTGACTGCCTCCCCAAGGTTATGTTGGTCGATGACCTCTACATCTGCTTTAGATGTGGGAGCTTCAATAGATGGCTCTACTGTTGCGATTATATCATCTGCACAAAGTTAAGTGAAAGACGCAAGTGAGAGAATAATACAGCGTGGGATTAAATACTGACAATCAGTTTGAAACAGATGGGAAAAAAGCCAATTCATGGTGCCACAGCTGGCAGAACCTGTGCAACAAGCTTTTTTTAATCAAACAAAAAAGGCAGGCATGGCAACTCAAAGTCCATCTCAGTGTCTCAAAGAATGTTTTCCTATGCTTTTGAACCCAAAGAACATCCCAGATGATATAGTTCGCTATTTTGTACCTCTACTATTTGAAAATCAATGTGAGGAAAATCGTGTTGGTTTCTAATATAATAATATATATATATATATATATATAATAAAGTTTCTAATGTAATCTAATATACTAAAAAGGCATTACAGTTTTGGCATGATTTGTGTAACCACTGATTATTAAGAATCAGCACGCCTTAATCCATCTGTTATTTCTCTAAGTCATTAAAATCATCTGAGTGGTGTTTAAGATGACACACACATAAACTCAGAGGCACACCCTGGCCTGATTGGTGCCTGATGCTACCCATCCAGCCAAAAAAAAAAAATGCTTGACATACACATCGATCACTTGTGACCTGCTTCCACATCAAATGCAGTCTTAACCTCAGCACTGGCATTGCAACTCTGTGCTAATGAGAAAATGAGAGATGTGCTCTTTGTCAGTCTGCGTGTGACAAGCAATGTGTGCGTGTATGCCTGTGACATTCCCCCGTTGCATGTGACAAGCTCAAGCAGTATAGTGAGCTCTGGCTCGATTGTTCTTTGCTTGCTGACATCAGCAGCACCCTGATGCTGGTTTATCTGAGCAGATCTTCTTTCACAAAACACACAATATTAAGGCAGGACTGATTAAAAAAAATCTAATCAAATACCTCTACCACTTTTTTTAAGAGCAATTCATTGCAGAGTGGATTTTCAATAAAGAATCACTGGGCTTGCCAAGTGAGATTGTATCAGTATCAGTGAAGCCTGGAGGGAGAGCAGCAACACATCTTAAGTATTTCCATCACACTGAAAATCTTTTAGTGGTAACAAGTACTGGCTACACCCTGAATCCGTGCATCCACACAAACATACATTCATATTGCAAGAAAAAAAACATTCACACACACAAACACAAGCAAGTGCACACACACTGCAGCATGAATATTTGACATGCAAACTCTCATGCATCACTGCATGGTTCCTGAAACCATCATAGAAAAAAAAAATCTCTTTGTTCCACTGAATATCACTGCACCAACTTAACGAGCATTAATCAGTTTCCATAAAGAGTCATACATTGTGCGCATGGATATGTGTGGTATGTATCAATTTCACTATCTTAATCAGTTCTTTGGAAATGACTGTCTTCATCAAAGATGTGCTGTAGCATGCCACTTCAGGCTAATGGGGTGGAACAAAGTTAAGATTGAAGTTGATGAGTCTCACCAGAACACCTATGATGAGGCCCAGAAAAAACACTACATTCATCAACAGACAGTTGTCAGTAACTTTCTGCCACAATCTTATTAATAATCTCTCAAACCATTAACTCTGATAATGAGTCTTTATTTGTGTGAGAACGCAGTGTGTATGAAACATGAGGATATAATATAATTCCCCTAGTTCCTGTGCATGTGTGTTTGCGTGTGTGTGTGTGTGTGTAGAGGCTACCCCTCTATGCAAACTCCTTCTTCATAGAACATTCTGTTCCCATCTATTAGTTTGCCACTTCCTCATTTAACTACCTCTCCCACAAGCATTGCCCGGTCCAGCAACACTTACATGCATACATACAAACTCATGTAATGTTTCTTCCTCCCCTCCTGTCCCCTATCATACAAACAGCTACATGTTCACACACGTGTCAAGTTCATGTGCACACATGTTCCCATTCACCCTCGCTCTCTGAGTAAGGGGAGCCCTGTTTTGTGTTAGTACAGCAGTGAAGCCAACTGTTGCACATCCCAAGCGCTCTCACTCCTTTCCTTCCCTATCACCCCTTCCCTTTCACCAAGTCTCGACTCTCTCTCTTTCATTGCCACTACTTTCCCTTGAGGCTGATGAGTCATCTGTGTCTCTGACATGGCCGCACGCTATTGTGTGGGGCAAAACAACTGTGCTAAACTGCAAAAATGTCCCCTGAGAAAGAAGCTCCTAAGTTAAACCAGTTCACCCATGTGGGAACGTATCTTACTATCAATTAGACTGGCGGCAAAATCTCTCTACCAACACCTAGAAACTCATTAATTAACAAAACTTAAAGTGTAATAAAGAGAACTTGTCTTGTTGGGTTTATGCCGTCGCTGTGAGTTGCTGGAAATGAATGCTGCAACTAATAATTTTTATTATTATTATTAATTAGACTGCTGGTTGATTTTTTTTTTTTCAAATACTGACTAATTTAATTGGGTAATAGAGTGAAAACAGATGTGGGAAATGTGGGAAATGCCTGATATAATTTCATACAGCCCGAGTGACATGATCAAATGTCTTGTTTTGAATATGTGTGCAGCTACAAACGGCAAATATTCAACATTTTAGATATAAATGAATTATTACTTGATCATTCAACTGCCAACTACATTTATATCAAATAATATACCGGCAATCAGCAGTCATTTAATTGACTATTTCTAGCCGCTCTCCTGAAAATAACGACTCTTGGAAAAGACATATTTCCTATAACTCCCGGTAAAGCGCAACCTCTAGTTCCCTGAGAGAAATTTTATAAGCATCTTTCCACACAGTTCCTTTTGAATCCATCTTCACCTTTCCACGTTACATAACCGACAGTTTGCTTTACTACTTTTTTATATGACGTGTATCTAGAAAGAAGAGTGACTGATAACAGCCATCTGGATCTATGCCAAAATGTAAGAGTTCATCCTGAAGTATGCTGTAACACTGAACCTCGCCTATATAATTCAACCAAGATGAAATTGTAATATAGTACTTGGGATACCAAATTCATATGGGCATCAGTATTGTCATGGTGACACTCTGGCATAAAAACCCCCCCAAAAAACTCACTTGACAGAAAATGAGAACTGCCATGACAAGGAACCAGGAAAAGTCGTTCTCGGGAAATAAGGTGCAAACTTTGATTAAAAGGAAATTCCGCTTAAATATATGTGATTGCAAAGCATGTCACATAGAGGTGTGCTTCTTATGAACAATTAATATACTGTGTTAAATAATGAAGTTTCTGTAGTTTACAACATGTTAACTAGTTTCAGTTTTGTCAATGATATAGTGTCTATGGGCCGGTTAAATGGGTTTAAGACCTGAATTTTACAAAGCAGTAAGGAGCAGAAGTTTGTGTATGATACAGTAATTTTCATGGGCTGTATCTGTGACTCATTGTGAGTTTTTTGCCGTAGTGCCGATCACAGCTGCTGTCCCCAGTTATTACAAATTAATTTTCTGTGCCAGCTTTTTGAAACAGACAGCACTTTTTTTTGTCATATCATATCATAATTTGCATGTGCTATGGACATTTGTGAAGTGCCTTGATAGTTTTTTGGCGTTAACATTACACGTGAAAATGTTCACGTGCTGGTTCGAGATCAATAAAGAAAAACACAAATCCTTGGGAGGGTTGTGTCAGGAAAGGGGACTAGTATAAAAATTTGCCAAATCAAAGATAGCAATCTATCCACTGTGGATAGGCCCTTGTAAAGAAATGACTAATAAACTTATCTTATCTTATCTTATCTTATCTTAGAAAGATAAATAACATGGGAATTATACTAGTATGTGGATTGAAGTCCTTCTTCGTTATGTCCAGTGATGGAACTCCTTATCTTGGCATTTTATACCACGTCTGAGCAAGCCTGACAATAAAAAGCTGAATTTGTTTTAATTTCTATTATGTTCTCTTTTTGTTTGTTTTGGAAACTGAAGAAGAGTGAAGGTGTTTTTTAATGGAGTTTTAGTTATGTAACACACAGGACTGTGCATTACATAAATTGGAATCTGAAACATGTTACCAGCACCATGAAGTGAAAAAGGACTTTACTTTCGAGCTTTTCTGGTTCCTGCCATGAGATTTTGTGCGATTTCCTGTGTGTAGCTGAATGAGCAATAATGCGTGTGCATGCCTTGCCTTATAAAAATACACATAAACTCGTTTGTGCATGTGTGCCAGGTGACACAGGTACGGTTCTATTGTGTTTCTATGGGATAGAAAGTGCTGTGTTTACCCCAATCATGTATGTCTTAACAATGCCCCCATAGAGATAATGCATGCGTGGAGTGTTTGTGTGCATGGGTGTGGGTTTCCCTTATCCACCGAAAGAATGATTTATGTGTTGGCAGTTGAAGGTGTAAACACAGACAAGTCTGCACACACACACACACACACACACACACACATGCACGCACACATGCACTCACACCTGGCTCACATCACAGCTCTTTTTTTAAATTTGTTTCTAAGGCAAACACATGTTCTCTAGCTGAATTGTGCACACAGATAAATAAAGCACACCCATACTCCCACATGTTCTGTACATTAAACTTCTACCCCACTCCCACCCACACATACGCACACAGATGCTAAGGGCCCTCGGGAAGCGTAAGGCGCTGGGACTAGTTCTGTAGATGGGTGTTGTCTACAGCTGGTGCTGGATCTAGTTACTGACACTCCCTATCATTCACCTCTATAAATCGCACTGTAACTGATGTGCACACATACAGCTGAGCTAGCTCCCCATCTTTTTTGGTGTGACTTAGAATTGGTGTGGACACATATGCAAGTCAGCAAACACACCCATTGAGATTTCCTGTGATTGAGTAGTCCAACATCTACTGAGTTTAAAATGGCATTAAACTTCTGCAATTATGGACAATGTGTGTGAAAAGAGAAGGGGAAAAAAGATCTCTCTTTCTCTGTCTGTGTTTGTGTGTGTGTGTGTGTGTGTGTGTGTGTGTGTGTGTGTGTGAGTGTGTGTGTGAAGGTGGTTCCTCTCTGATGGTTTATCTGGTGATAAAAAAAAGTGAACCGGTAGAGTGAGATTTTGCCAGATTGCATCCATGCGCACCAACGTCCAACTGAATTTTTTTGCATAAGGATAATAAAATTCATTTGTCTCACTTTTTCCTTGCTTGTGTATCCTTGTTTTCCCTCTCAATCAGCTACATTGTTCCTTTATCTTTTGCCAACAGCTGTCCACTTTTCTCTTTATTTTTTCCTCACTTAATGTGTTTTTCTCAATGTTTCTTTCTATTCCTGCGAGTTTTACTACACATTTAAACAATCTGGAATCATTGCATGTGCCGCAGGGAAGGGCAGAGGCCCATGGGCCAGCTGAAGGAGAAGGGAAAGGAAGAGGAGAGAGAAAACACGAAGAATGAGAGATGCAGAGAGGAAAAGAATAAATGTGGCTCAGTCACACATTTACACAGAAGGGGGGGGAAACGGGAATCATTCAAAAATTATTTATGTAACAACAATGGATCCACCACACCCCTATGGACCTAAACTCCAGTCCAAAAAGAAATGGCCACATTACAAGACACACCTTTTTTTAATGATGATGTCTGGGATACAAAGCTGGAACCCCAATATAGTAATAAAGATGGAGAGCTTTTCATTTGCTTAGTCTGAACTGATGATAACAATAATAACATAGATTTTTTTTAATCAGCTAAAGGTTAATTGAATTGAAACGTGACAGGGATTCAGGCAGACTGGCAAAAGACACAGTGGTAATTGTGCTCACACAAGCAAAGGCAAGAGGAGAGAAAAAGACAGAAAGGAGAAAGACAGGTGAGAGCCAGAGGGGAGTAAAGGTGGGGGGAGAAATGGAGGCAGTGAGATAATGACCAGCACAGTCATGTAGTCAGACATACAGACAGACAGACGGGGGGGAGAGACAGACATAGATAGATAGATAGATAGATAGATAGATAGATAGATAGACAGATAGATGCACAGATAGAAAGATAGATAGAAGCCACCATGCACACTAACACATGAAATGTGCTGCTGAAGAATGCGCTGAATTAACTGGAAACAAATTATTACCTTGTGCCTTGGCGTGCGTAGCCAGCAGGCTTCCTAATAGCAGAATCCACAGGTATGACATCATGGGAACACGGCGTCCAGGCTGCGAATAAAATCGGGGTTCAATCTCCCTTTTCTCGCCCTTCAACAATGACAATTAACTGGCGCGGGGGTTTCAGGTAGATCTGGAGGGCGTGCTCGCGTGTGTGCCGGTGCGTTCTTGCGCGTCGGATCAATCCAAGGTGCTCAGATGCTCAGGCTCAGTGCGCGCCGCCGCGGATCCGTCGTCCCCTTTGTCTGGATTGGGAGAGAAGGTTCGGTTTTTATTCGTAGGCGGTCTCTTCTCTCAAATGAAGGGAGGCGGACTGACTGCTAGGTACGTTGCTGTGCTGGCATTCACATGACTTTCCGCACTAATTAGTGGGCTTTTTGTCTATTGCTCTCTGTTGAGTGTTGCGAGCATTTCGGAAGCATACTCGTCGTTATCAAGCCCGATTAGTGCCGATTAGGACTTGTGTCATTCATGATAGCAGCCGCCGTGCACTATTTTAACTCGAAAGTGCCACTAATGGATATAATCGTGTCATTCATTAAGTATTTCCCTAATTTTGATAAAGGGTCCAGTAAGACCTCGAAAGGATCTGTCTCTTATGTGCTGAGGTCATACCTGTGGGGATGGTACTATGAGTTGGGTAGGGTTAGGGTTGGGTAGTATCATCAGCAGTTAGATAAGAGCTGTATAAATTATATATGTTGTAAAATGTACTTTGGTTACCATGTTACCTAATATGACGATTGCCTTTAAAATAAAGTAAAAAACAAAACAAAACAAAACAATGTTGGTTCCTGAAACGACATAGAGAACGGCTGTGAGCTGAAAGCCAGATTTATACAGTAAACATTAATAAACCTGTAACCATCCAGACAGCAAAGACAACACTGCACCTGCGCCTCACTCTTTATCACAACTGCCTCAAACACTCATTTCCTTTCAAACCAATGGTAACCAGATAACAAGCACGCCATGATTTACCCACAGAATAGTAACAGCCAATAGCAGGTCTGAGCTGGCTCTTATGAAAGCCACATAAATATCTTGTCGATCAGGCCATGCTCAATTTACAGGCAAAGGAAACGCATCAGATCCAACTAACACTTAAAACCAGGTGATGTTTGGTGACTGTATGGTGGCAGAGCACGAAACGCTTACCAAAACCCCCAAAGTATGTTTCCAGCCACAAACTTTTCATCATGTCTAGTTTCTAGGTTGGTTTTCTGCTCCCTTGATGCAAAAAAAAAAAAAAAGCCAACCTCCTTGGGCTGTCTTCATGAGTACTGTAGGAGCAGCATGCTGATTCTAATGATGTTTCATGGGAAATTCAGTTTTGCATAGCCATTTTCACTTGCAGTCACTAATCTGTGGTCAGGGACACAACTTAACCTATGCAAGAGACATGCAAGATACACACACCATACACTACTAAAACTTGCTTAAACTAATAGAACTTAAATTAAAAAATAAATAAAAATAACAGAGAACCCAGAAGGTGCTCAGTACGCCTGCTTCCCATGGTCTTCGCTGACATCTTTTTTTGCTTTGTTTTGTTTTCTTACAGGAACTTATCACTTCATGACTTAAAGATTCCCACATAAGCTTAAAGTCATGATTTAGATAGTATATTCTACATTTTTAAACTTATGCTAAGATTTAAGATTAAGTCTGTAATTTGCTTCAATTTATTAAAAATATCATTTTCTGAAGAGGACAGAAAATCACTGATGTAAGCCTTAGGTCTGTTTTTGATGTTAAATTAATGTTAGGTTTCCATTTGAGAAAACCACACATGACCTCATGCACACCAACCAACCGACCAGAAGGTGGATCCGAAAGGGGAACATTTTCCTTTCCTCACCATTTTTTTTTTTTTTTTTAAACCTTTCCTCTCTGCCAAAATGAAATGCGTGTGCTTTTATTAATCCACAGGTGGCGCCATTAATTCAAATCTTAATAAACTCCAAATGTTCGGGGCTGTGTCCAGAAATAAAAAACACAGAAGACAACATTCCACCATCTAGGGCAGTTTGTGGACATTTTTCATGAATTTACGCTACATTTTGTGTGCCGTGTAGTTCACATGTACCTACTGAAGACAATAATATGAGCAATTTGAGAAAGAGTATAAACACAGACACATTTTCACTTTCCTCCCACCAGGTGTCATGGAAAAATTAAAAATTAAAAAAAAAAACCAAACTGAGGGGATGGTTTTGAGTTGTCTTGGCAGAGATGAATCACTGAGGTTTGACCTTTAGACTTTGGTGATAAAAACCCTGTTTCTCTTATCTTTTAGCTGCAAATAAATGTAAACAGGAAAAACAAACATGCCTACGCGAAGAATCAAAGCACCCACAGCAACGTGGTTTTGCTTAGCTTACATGCTAAGCAAAACCAGCAGTCACATTTCATCCCGCTTCCCCCGTTCTCTTCGGCTCCTCTGCCATTAGGTATAAAAACACAACAGTAAGTTTTAAAAAGGGAAATGTTTATTAGTGTAATAACACAATGATTACATCTGACACATCTGTTATTTAGAAAAAAAAAAAACATACATAAAGCTTCAATTTGAGATTCTTTCAGTAAAACGATTGTTTATTCTGGGGAAAAAAAGATTATTTGCTGATCTCAGCACAACATTCAGACGTCAGATCCATTTTGCACCAATTTTTCTCCCCCTCAGATTGATGTCATTGAAGAAGCACAAGCTTGTGTCCAGTTTATGTATAGCACATATGCTAAGCCTAATGTGAGGATCTCAAAAAAAAAGTCTGTATGTGTGTGTAGCTGCACTCATGTCATATCAGAATAAGTGGTGAGGCAAATTGACAGTGGGCTGAGGTCTATGTTTTTTTTCTTATGATATAAAACCAACGTTTGCATTAAAGCTACAATGTTTGACAGCAAAGAAAAGATCCGACTTTCGCATTTACAGTTACATTTTGTGTAAACAATGAAACTCAAATTGTGAGAGTGATTTCTTTCCTCAGCCAAAAAAACCCCAAAATCACATAACCGAAGTTTTTCAACCCTTCTTCTGTATTTTCTACTGGTAATTTGTAGTGTAAAAGCACTTGGTCTTCAATACTTTGGTCAGCAACAGATTAACAATAACAAAGATTACTTCTGTGTGACATACATAAAATGACTTTAAAAAATAAAGAAAAAGAAAAATGGAAATGGAAAAAGTGTAGTGGCTTTCTAAAGCTCGGTCCATGTTTACAGTCATATTTCTTGCAGTTCATTTCAAATTGATTAGAATATTCACCAGTGCACTCCTCTGTTTTTGTTTGGTTTGACTTGCTGCTGCAAATTTGAAATCTGAATGCAAACGTAAGCATAACATTAGAAGTTCCATCAGAAACAAGTTCCCCTTCTTTAACTTGTCACTACTGCCAATAATCACCTAAAATCAACTAGTACGAAAACCTTTATGTAAGGAGATTCTGGAGAGGGTTGAAAGGTAACATGTAAAGATCCTTTCATCAAGGCAGGTAACTCTAAAACGAGTCACATGAAAAACTGTTTGAAAAGTGCAGCCTGTGTCAACTCATAAAGTAGTATACTGCTCTGTGTTATTCATGGTGACTGACTGAGAGAGCTAACAACTGAAATATACTGCATGGATAATCCCATGGATATTTCCATTGTGCAATGATAATGCCACATTTTCTTCCTGGACAGGTTAATGAAAGCGCAACTAAGGATGAGTGTGTAAATCTGGACTGTCTGCAGTACGAAGGTCAGAAAATCAAGGAAAAGGTGCTATTAAGACACTTGACATTAAAGAGGCATTGTTCCACTTTCACTTTTTTAATATGTGTGTGCTTCAACTGAGCATAGCAAAACAAATTAAAGGCAGCATTTGGGCTCCCACCTTTTCTCCACAGGACTACAGTATAATCACTGGCTGTTGGTCCTAGTCTGTACAATCCGAGTATAGTTTTGGTGCAAAGTACGATCGCTTTGGAAAGTCTGGCTCACATTTTGCTGAAGCACTCCTTGGCATTGGACCACACCTGGATTCCCTGTAACAGTACACAAGCACCAGAGAAAAGGAGTGACTTTGAGACATTGAAAGACAAGACAGAAATACTAAACAGTTAAGGAGTGGTACTGCTGAACAAAAGACCAAACGCTAGGAATTTGTATAAATACACAAAATACACACAAGAATAAATGTCCACACCTTCTTACACATACTGATCTGCATAATGGCATAGCTTATCAGCGCCTCACGCAAATCTTTGTCCTTCTGCTCCTTAAAACGTTCGATGTCGTCCCATGCTGCTCGCACAAACTCCCTGGTGGCACAATCACAAAGACGCATGATACTGTTAGTCCGTTTGCGTGGAGAAGAAGCACAGGGAGAAGAACAAAAGAAGAGGTAGAGGAAGAAGAAAAGGAAAACAATGCAGCATTTGCTTTGTTCCCTATTTTTATTTTGTTCTAGTTCCTGTATTTTGTACTGATACAGCTGGCTTTTGTTTTGGCGTTTAAAAAAAAAAAATACTGAATAGAACTACTTTTTAAGTACACACGGAACCTCAATTTGTCTCTCAACACTCAGTTCACCAGTTTGTGCTGGGGAAAAATTAATCTAGTCTCCTGTTGTTATTATCCTTTGCATCTATGTTGTTCAGTTGTGACAGTTCTGTCACAAAACAGAGTCAGATTATGTGCTATATTTTTCACACAGAGGAAAAACTGTGAGGAGGAGAAATTTAAAATAGGTACAATTTCAAAATAGGTGAGTGGTTGATAAGATAGTGTTGTGCTTACTGGCACTCGGTGTTCTTCTCCTTGACCGTTTCCTCTCCTTCCTGAATACTCTGCTCCAGGGCTGCTAACCTGCTCTCTCTTTGCTCCGGGCTCTCTTGGCCAAATAATTTACTGGTCATTCCCTTCAAAGAAAAGATTCGCACCGTCTGCACTCGCACACAAAACAGACACACACGGACAAACAGACGCACGCATTAAATTATGTTCACAACAATTTGGATCACAACAGTGTTTTTGAACACGTGCCCACTTCTGGGTCTTAATTTGCACATAGCGTGCGAGGAGAAAGACAGATTATAAGCCAGAGTGTGCGAAAGTGTGTTACCCCGGTTGCCAGTTCTTCTTTCTGTTGTTTCTTTTGGGCAAGGTCCTGAGCTGCCATCTCCAATTCATACTGAATCAGCTCATGTTTTCTGCACACTGACCTTAATGCACACACAAATTGAGACATATTTTAAACCCTGACAGTCCCAAAACACGAATGCATTCTGCTACAAAGGCTATAAAGGTCAACAGAATGTATTTACATTTACTGTAAATAAAGATGTGAAGTGTCCTTTTACTGTTTACATGACTGTGCTATGGAAGACATTAACCTTTCCAGACATTAACAACGATAAACATGGCTTCCTGATCCTGATATAAATCACTGCTGCATCGGTACAAGAGGTAGAATACCTGCTTCAGCACAATGATTATTGTATAATGCCTAACATTTAATTCCATGTTTTTACATATGGTGAGATTCCTGTATACAACTTGGTGGAAAATGTAACAAACTGCACAAACTTACAGCATATTCAGAGCATCTGTCTACCCTGATAAGTGTGTTAACTAAACCGACTTGTAACACAATACAATACCTGACGGCATCAGTGTAGAAGAGGTATTCTTTCAGCTGGTCTGCAAAGTGCTCTTCCTCCTCCAGAATGTCATCAATTGACGCCGCATAACTGAGATCACACGGAAAGTCACTCTACAACTGAAGCAATACCAAACAAACATTATGTGTTTGTGTCCATCACCGATTCGGGTAACACCTTTACTTACGTGTCCATGTGGTGTCCAGCACTCTGTAGTCCATCTCCCATCTCTTTCTCTATTGCGCTCCACTCACTAAAGACAGAAAAATGTTCATGTATACTTGACTTGAATGCAGCAGCTCTCTTTGCTCACTAAACAGAAAAATGGTTGTTTGAAATAATGATTGTTTTTTAGTACTTAAGTATCTATTATATGATGATTACCCAAACAAAAGGAGATTGTGTGAGCATACAGAAACAAAGAAGGCAGTTGAGGAATATCTATGAATAAAGGAATTTCCTAATGACCCACAACAATCCTTTAATACTAAATGCATTATTACTGGAGGGGAACGTTTTAAGTGACCTAATTCAATAAAATGTAAAATATCATCAGTCTAAAACATGCTTTTATTCTGCTTATATAAATGGATACGGTACATACAGTTTTTAACTAACTTATGGTTGTAACTATAATTTGTTACAGTAGAAAACACAGTGAGAGTAGAACAGGTGTTCCTCACCTGAAAACTCTGCCATAGTTACCATGGACTTTGTAAACTCCATATAGCCTGTCTGCCACTCGCTAGAAGAAAAAAACAAAACTAATCATTAGAAACAGACAGGTACCGTAGATGGTCTGCTTTAAAAACCTTGAAGAGATACATTTGGCATTAGAATGCAATTCAATAACTTTCTATTATTCTCAAAGTCTTGGATTCAGCCAGCTTTTAAATCACTGTTAAATAATAAACGTTGGCATGCTGTGGAGTAGACGTCCAAGATAAAATGGTGAGTGCCCTGGAAAAGAAAGTCAAAATTCTAGGAAAGTAGATACAGATTTTTGTATTTCAGAGACAAAAATGTTGGAATTGGGAGTTCCACAGGCAGCCACCAAGGGATGCCCACAGCTTGCAAAAAGCATCAACTTAAGATAAACCTCAGTCTCTCTAAACAAACATGCCAAAACTTACCGCTCGAATTCTGAGTAACTGAGAGATGACGCTGTTCAGTTCATCACTGTACTGTTTCAGTGCTGTAAACCGCCTAGAGGCAGAACAAGAAGAAAAGTAACTGATTGAACAGTATTTTCTTTTACATTATTCACTCTAGAAATTTGTTCTTTCAGTTTGCCTTGGAACAGAATAAATTATTACTTAACATGGTGTTAAAAATAAAATTTTCATATTGGTGCTCATAAATATATCCAAGTGATTATCACACATCTTACACCCTGTTTTTGCTGCCTGATTTTGTAATTAATATTTAATTTATTCCACTTATTAAAAATTCCTATGAAAGTATTTCACAATAGTTTTAAATCCATCTAACTTGTGCAACTTGCATAAATCCTAGAAAATGGAAAGATTAAGTTAAATTTGGCTGTTTTTACACCTACTTGTCAGGATTCTTGACTCTGAACATGGCACTCAGAGACTTGAGTCTGGAATCAGCCTGTTAGATAATGAAGTAGTGCTTTAAACATAACTCAGTTTGATTTTGTAAAACACACAAAAAATGCTGATAATGTAACATTATTGGTAATGAAATTCAGCAAGAGACACCAGATGGATGTTTTTAAAATGATGAAAGCATCAACAGAATCATTTACAGTGTGTAAACGATGGAAGGAGCCACAGACTGGTTTGGTTTTAAAGCTCTGAGCTGAGATTTTTCACTGTCGCAATTTTAACTTTTGAAACCAGACATGATGATTGCAGTGCGGATCTGATTGGAAATTCAAGAGACACTGCATGCTCATATGCAACTTACTTTTTAACTGCAAATTAGACCCAAAAGTTACCCTGGTTTATTGTCCTTCTGGACACTGATGGGACCAGTAATTTTAAAAAAAAAGGGATAATCATACTCTCTGTGAAAGTACTGATTCAACCCATAAACTTATCGGGAAAGTATTTACAGGAGTCATTGATCAAAAGAGTGGGCAGTGGTTTTCCCATGGTCTTCCATGAAACCATAATTTTAGATGCCCCCTGCTGGCCATTAGAAAGAATGCCAATTTCTGGCACTTCCTACATCAGCTTCACTTTTCAGACCTGGAAACTACTTGCATCTTTTACACATGTGACCTGAACTTGTGTCTTTCACACTCCATCTAGTCGTACCTTGTCTTGGAAGCCTGTTTCCAAAACGGCATCTCTCCATCCCTTTTCCTGAAGAAATGACAGGAAAAATACATGACAGGCTTGAAAATCAGCCACACTGTATAACCCCCCCCACACACACACACAAAAAAGAAATCGGGGTATTCCAGCTACAAAAGTGGCTGCAATTAACTGAGATAGCCATAAGTGCAATAATTTAAATGCCCACATCGAAGATAGAGACAAATCTACCAAGTATGGATGCATATATAGCTCCTAAGGTCCTAAATTCTTTACAGTTCAGGCTTCATCTTTAACGTCAGTTTGCTATCTGTTATACTGTGAATGTGGAAGGTGTGAATATACTACATGCATGGCAAAAGATCTTCAAGGGACATTATGCAATATATGTTAGGCTGCTAACCTCTGTAAGAAAGAGGAAGAAAATTTTGTCATTGGAGAGGACCGGATGTGATGCAACACGCAACAGGAAATTTTCCAGGCCAACTCGCCGCCGTTCAACAAAGTCTGGATCTAAGTTGTCTGCTGAAAGCTTGTGCCACACAAACTCGGCCTGTAAGAGACAAAAACAAGGGTGGAAACAAAAAACATAAATGGCTGAGTATTATTTACTATGAATTTGAAGGTAAGCTGTATTAGTTATAGTCACTTAATAATTTCCATTTCATTATTTTTTTCAGTTATTGATCAGTCCTTTCCCACCACCTACGCATTACTCACCCTTTTCTCTGGTAGCGGAGGGATGATAATGTAGGGATAGGTGACCAACAGGTAAGTTCGGAGAAGCTCAAACTCACTGTAGCGTCTCCACAAAGTGTCAGGTGCCGCTGGTGTCGCTCCCTCTGTTTCAGCAGGCCTGGACAAAGACCAATGAGAAGAAATAGTATTTTAGGTGTGTCAAAAAAGTGGTAGACGTTTGAGCTACGACATTTTCATTCATAGCAACTTGCCAGTTGACACAACTGTACTGTACTTCATGTGACTATATTTTCCCACTTCAATACTATAAAATCAAGACAAAAAGGCAAATTTCTCCTTGTAGTGCAAACTGTAATACTTGCATCCAATCCAACTCAATCCACCTGAGGAAAAAAAAACATTTAGAAGAACGCAAAAATGAAGTGTTCGCACTCCACCTCTCTTGTTACCCTACCTACTTTTTTTTTTTTTATAAGCACTAAATATTTGCATATGATACACCTATGATGCGGACAGAAAAGTAAATGCTTCACTTTACAACCTACCGTATTTCAATGAGGTACACAGTGTATGTTTCCTGCATGTTAACAGTGTTCTTCCCTGTTCTCTTCTCTGCCTCTGCCACATTTATTTCCAGTTTCCTCAACAGAGCCGTCCCTCTTTCCACCATCTACACACACCAGAATAAATTATGAGTATGGAAGTCAAAAAAAAGGTAAACATATGGGAGAGTGTTAGCAGCAACGGACAGGGGCTAAAATTACGGAAATATGCATGAAACTTATAAGTATAAAATTAGGGTCCACTGTTTTGGTCAGCTGGAGATCCTATAACACAATAGTACTGCACACAGGGTTATGGCAGGCGTGTGTAGGTCACAAGACAAGACCATAATCACCGAAATACTGGGAGGGAAAAAGTTGCTTTATTATTGGGAATTCAACCTTTCTAACAGGTTAGCGCTAAAAGAGCAGAATGGGCAACGTGGCTAACATAAACTTAGGTTTAGCGTTCAGACTTAATAGCTAGCAAGCTAACGTCAGGAGGACTAAAGTTTACCAAGTTTGACACAATCTTCGCAGAAGCAACTTTAAGTCATTTAATTAATTTAACGCTAAGTCGCAGAAGCGAGTAAGCTAAATCTAGCGGGGGAAGCCAGTGAACGTTTCATAAAACTCCGAAAGCTTTTTGTAGAAACATTGGAAAAGTCTTCGACGATCCAACTGGCTAACATTAAATTAGGCCCTATTTGAAAGGTTTTCAGCAGTTAAAAAAAATATGCTTTTTAAACCTCAAGTATGGTTATTATAAAGAATAACAAAAGGTACGACCGTATTTATGATGTTGTTCTCAGATTCCGTGGAAGTGATGTCGGTATTACTAATCACGGCTACTTCTTCGCTACTTACAGAGTCTGCCATGGTTTTAGGCTGCCAGAGTACTGCCGCCGCTGCTGCTGTCAGCTGAGCTGGCAGAGTGGACTGTTGCCTGTTTTCTGCGCACGCGCAGCTCAAGGCTGGGAAAATGGTTCGCTTTGGGTCTGTGCTTTTGGTTTCGGTGACCATTAGAGCGCTTTAGTTTTTGCATCTAGGCAAATTATACCTGAATATAAGCTACTGAATATTATTATCCCACACGCGAGCCCACGAGATTAATGCAAAGACAATATAAATATATATATATATATATATATATTTTATAACTAAAATCATAGCAAATCACTATGTAATCAATCAGACCGAAGATAGGTATTTTATTTAGTTTTAGCATAATTGTTAATGTTCAGATCTTACAGAACCGAGGGGATTCCCCTCGTTATTATGCAAAAACATAAATAAACATAACATGGTTGCACGTGCGAAATAGTTGCATAAGAGGTTTCTGCAAGTTGCAAAGTAGCTTTCCATACAATACTCCTCATTGTTGAACCCATTACCCTTTGCATAGCTTATTCGACACCTTTTTTTTGGCAATACTGACATCTGCTGGTTGGATTGTGGCACTCATTCGTTTCCACACTGTACTTTGTAAACGCATGGTCTTGTTGCAGTGTGTAAATGTCCTCCTAAGTGTAAATGTCCATTGAATGATAATAAGCAGTAAGTGTGATATATGTTGACAGTTATCTGACTTTTTGCATTGGGTTTTTGGAAATTTTATCAATTTTGCATTGCTCTTATTTCATTATTTCTCCCTTTAATTTAGTCTTGAATCAAATTCTGCTTTCTTTCTCTTGGTTTTGTTTCATTTTTTTATATTTAGGCTTTGATTTTTTTTTTTTTAAATTGTGCCACATATA